>CAMOHE010052249.1:0-142389 GCA_946598075.1 Artocarpus hirsutus | reverse complement strand
TATCCATAATCGGCTTAAGGACAAGTTCTGTCTTACCTTCTCGATTATTTTTATCTTACGTTCCATTATCTCACCATAGGAAAACTTACCATCCAAAGACAGTATACCATTCGGTCACACCTATGTATCCAAATGGTTGAGCGCTTCAGTTTTTCAATTACAAGATAACGCATATAAGAGGATATCACTACTCCTAAAGAGGAGCTATGGATTCCATATCTATGAATAATATGTCTACGTCATCAAGAGTCATGCCTCCAACGTACCGACATGCATACCACTATTAAGACGTGGGTGTTACCCTTTAGTACAAAAAAAAACACAAGTCAAGACAACGGGCCCACTATTCATCTCAAGATTAAGATACAATACAAATGATTGTCTAAAGTGAATCGATTTACCAAGACAGAATTATTAATCCAAATCAATTCACTTTATGTCCCGATCCAACACATTGTCACCTATGACAACATGCCAATGTTTCTATTCACGGAGTCTACCTCCGATGGTCAAGACAAACCATCTCCCAATAGGGATATAGACAACATAACAATCTTTACATGAATAAAGCGCCCAACTTTATTTCTTCGATTGCGGATCTTATGTTTTAGACCATCACCTTAAGAATCGTGTCTTCCGCATAATCTATCCATCATATGCCCAATTCTTAAAGGTTTAAACCGACAGTTTCAGACTATTATTTGCTTATCATAAATTCAACAAATATGAACGTAAAAATGACAAAATTTGGTATATATAAATAATAAATTCTTTATTGATAAAAATGTCTCCAAAAACATATTACATTTTTACTCCTTAGGGCATACATGTCTAACAAATTAATGATAAGTTATCATTAGCTTGTCAATAATTGACCACTATGAAACCCGTAAAAAAGGTCATCCAACTAAAAAATAAAAAATAAAACGTTGGTTAAAAAAGAGAGACAAAACCATCCACTATTAGTTAATAAATAAATAAATAAATACCTTGTTTCATCGACATGTTTGTTTTCATTTTCCCCTTAACACGTCCTATTCACATGTTCCTTGTTACACTCATATAGCTTAAGCATAATATAAACAATTACCAAACTACTTATATATTATATCAAAATACGTTTTTTCACCCCATATTAAATCAAATGCTAGACAAAATTAATATACCAATTTGAATTTAAATCAAATATAGCTATTACTTTTAATTATTTCACAATTAAATCAAAGTTAGGAGCCAAGCTTGGATGATGCCACATAAGAGGATCAAAATAACAACTTGACTAAAAAAACTATCCAAAACCACACTGATGTGATGTAATGCTTTTTTTTTGGTTTGTTTGGTTCTAAAAATAACATGATTTGGATAAAAAACACTGAGACAATTTAAATTTTATAAGAGAAAACACTGTAACAAGATTTGTTTGAACCACAAACTGCAGTTTGAAAATCAAACCGTGGCTTACAAAAACAATTAAATTATGTTATAAGTGCCTAATCGTGTGGTAAAATTTTTGAAAGTACAGTTGATCAACACACATGGCATATTTTCATTTACGTGCTTTGTCTAATGTGATTTTTGTTAGACGTGTATACCTTAATGAGTTAATACGTAATATGTTTTTGGAGACATTTTTTATCAATGAAGAATTCATTTATTGTTTATATACCAAATATTATTTTCTTTACGTTCATATTTGTTGAATGTATGTTAAGCAAACAATAGTCTGACACTGTCGGGCAAAACCTTTAAGAATTAGGCATATGATGGACAGATTATACGAAAGACACGATTGTTAAGGTGACGGTCTAAATCATAAGATCCGCAATCGAGGGAATAAAGTTGGGCGCTTTATTCATGTAAAGATTGTTATGTTGTCTATCCCTATTGGGAGATAGTTTGTCTTTACCATCGGAGGTGGACTCTATGAATAGAAACATTGACACGTTGTCATAGGTAACGATGTGTTAGATTGGGACATAAAGTGAATTGATTTGGATTAATATTTCTGTCTCAGCAAATCAATTCACTTTAGACAATCATTTGTATTGTATCTTAATCCTGAAATGAAGAGTAGGCCTATTGTCTTGACTTGTGTCTTTTGTTATACTAAAAGGTGATATCCATATTTTAATAGTGGTATGCATGCCGGTACGTTGGAGGCATGACTCTTGATAGCATAGACCTGTTATTCATAGATATAGAATCCATAGCTCCTCTTTAGGAGTAGTAATATCCTCTTATATGCATTATTCTGTAATTAAAAAACTGAAGCGCTTAACCATTTGAATACATAGGTGCAACCGGATGGTATACTGTTTTCAGATGATAAGTTTTCCAATGGTGAGATAATGGAACGTAAGATAAAAATAATCGAGAAAGTAAGACAGAACTTGTCCTTAAGCTGATTATGGATAATCCTATGGAATACGATACACTATGATATGTCATTGGAGACTTAGCTACACGGGCTTCGTAATTCTATATAGTTCGAGAGTGTAGCTCCAAGCTTTTAGTGGAGTAGCATTAGAATTGATAATTATGAAATGTATATCTGAGATATTGGGTTTCATAATTATCGGGAGCTTGAGCTATATAGGTCCATTAGGTCTCCTTTGCTATCTCACAAAAATCTTGTAATGATATGACGTGTTTTTTCAATAATTGGTGACTTATGTCAGATTTATTAGATTGGTTGAAATTCATAAAAATCAAATAATTCATGTCTATTTATTGGTTGAATTAATTTTGTGACAAAATTAATTCAAGATAAACTTGTTGAATTGTTGGAATCGGATAATTTTTGTCTGTTTATCAGTTGATTTAATTTAGAATAAATTAAATCAAGATAAACTTGTAGAATTATTAGAAATTCATTTATTTTTCTAGAGATTATCTAGATAAAGTTGTTTTAATTAGATAACTTATCTATTGGGTTATTTGAATTAAAACTCAGACTTTATCCTATTGAATCTCAGGTGGAAAATAAAAGATTCACTGAGATTTTTATTGGCAGTTCGGCATGCCGATCTTAAAGTTTAGCCTACCAATGGGGCAAGTTCAGCATGCCTATTAGACAGATCGGCATACTGATCGCACGATAAAAAGATCACGCGTTTTCATACGGATTTCATCAGATATTGATCTAAATTTGATTCTGATTCAAATTTTGAGGCATTATCTTATAAGGACTAACTCCTGGACTCAACCTCTATAAAAAAGGAGTGAGTCTCATTATTATTTAGATCAATTGAGATATTAAGAGTGATACTCTGTAAGTGAGATTCTGAAACTCCCTAAGAGCTCTTGTTCATAAATCATAAACGCTAGCTTTGGGTTCTCTCAATTAGTTGGAAGGAGAGTCACTTGGTGGAAGAGCTGTACGTGTGAGCCCACACTCACTCCGATCGTGGATAGAGAATAACAAATAAGACTAGTTGGTTGAGGCTCTTCTGGAACGTTACTTCTCTTCACAGATTATGGGAGTTCTTCGGCATTCAAAGGTTAGTAAGATCTGGTTAATTAATGCATATAGTGTGTCAAACTTGTGTTTTAGAAAATACTCTGATATAAAAAATTTTAAAATTCCGTTGCATATTGTTTTTTCAACAATTTTAACGTATGTTTTGAACACTACCTTGTATGACTTTTTTTTTTCTTTATCTAGACGTATTTTATTGAAAAAATTACAAGTTAGTTTTTGTATGATTGTATTTTATTGTAAAACCCAATAAATTCTTAGAACATGACAAGGTTATGGTAAGTAATTTATGTATAAATTTTGTGAGACTCATGCTCAGAAATTTTGTCAAGTGCCTCGAAGGCAAAATAAGTGCTATGAAGATTATTGTTTAAAATTGATTTACGTGACAAAATTCCATATGCATAAATATGAAATTTTTAAGATTAAATATCATGTCACGTTCGTAAGTAAAGTACAAATTAAATGAAGATAAGCAATAGTTTATGAGCAAGGAAAAATAAGCTAGAATGTTTAATTGTTACAGAATATGTTGCAACAAATTAAAGAGATAGAAATATTATAAAAGAAAAATATTGTATGAAAAATATAGAAATTATATAGTATAAGAATGAAGCAGTACAAAAGTTGTGCGTAATAAGAATTATACAATATAAGAAATATACAATATGGAAACTATTCAATATTAGAATAATGCAACATATGGATTATATTGATAAAGTTAAGCAGTATAAAAATTATACTTATGAAGTTAAGCAGTGAAATCATAATGGATAAAGTTAAACAGCATAGAAATTATATTGTGTGGATGATGTAGATAAGTATGAAAAGTTGTGGAAGCTTATAACAATATAGAAAATATACTAATAGTATAAGAAAGTGTCCTGACATTATAGAAAAAATATAATGTAGTGTAAATTTGGATTGTTAAAAACGTTGACGTGAGACCCATTAGGTAACATCCCAAAGGTGGAAAAACTTCCATGTCACCCCTTGGAAAACTGGTGGAAACAAGTGGAATGGAGCCAAAGTTCTTTTCATTTTAGTCCCTAGAATACTCCTTTAAAAGGCTAAGGACTTAATTGATAACAAAAATTCCCACTTTTGCTCCATCAAAATTATGTCCCATGAAACCCATTTTCTCCTCCATGAAAACTGGCCCTCCTAAGCTAGTTGTTTTCTTACGTTTTTGTTGATCCCAAGCCCACAAATCATGTTTTGAAGCAAAATCAAGTATGTAGAGGAAGATTAATGACTTTGCAAGGTAAAACTCAAAACTTTTCCTATTGTATCTAAGGTTTTTGCTCATGTTTTGGATGAAATTTTTACGAGTTATGATATGGATTGTTGTCAAGGGAACTTAAAAGATTTCAAGTTCTAAAGAGGAAGGATAAAATTTTAGGATCTTTTAGGTAAACTCTAAACCCTAGTCTTGATTTTGTTCATGTGTATCAAGTGTTTGTTGTAATGTTTATGGACTATAGCACGTAATAAAAACACTATGATAGGATTAGATTATGTGTTGCATAGATGGTTATGTGGTTGGTTAGTTGAAACGAGAGTTTTTATGCTAAAAAGAGAAAGATTTTTAAACTTTATCAAAATACAAATTTTAACTAGTTTTCAAATAAATGGGTTTTTGATAAATTTAGAGGCCAAATTATTTTTTGAACAAAACATGAGATTTATTGAAAATGTTAAGACGGAAAAATTTTGTGAAGAAAATTTCCTCGAATTTCAATTCTATCAAGTTGAAAAATGTTGATTTCAGTTCTAGCCATACTGAAAATGGGCCAAAATTCCATGAAGATGAATGATTCTGGAAAAACTTAAAACACAAAAGTTATAGATCCAATCAAAATTGTTAAAATTTGTAAACAATTTGTGAAAATTTCTATGCAGATTTTAAGTTATGAGTTTTATGAGATTTTATCATAGAATTTTGAAACAGTAAAAGGAGGAAAACATTTTGAAATTGTTTGAGTTTGCCCAAAGAACTTTAGTAAGTTTTAATCCTTACAAAAATTGAACATTATGGTATAAAATAGTTACTTTTGGTTCTAGGGGTAAAAATGTCAAGATTTTATGATTCAGGTCAAAATCGTAAAACTACGTGAAACTGAAATTTTCACAATGCAAAGCTGGTTTCATGCACTGTTGTGAGATATATGAGCAATTATAGAGTTTTAAGTTTAAGGAAAAATCCACTAAGAGTAAAATCATCATTTTCTTTTATAAAATTGCTAAAACGGACCTTGAGCCATTCGAATTAGTGAAATGCCCTTATATGAAAAATGTTCCATATCACATTAGGTAACGGAACCATCAAGTAAGACATAAATTTGACCATAGACTATTCACGTTAAGTAGTATAAAAATAAACCTAGTGTAAACACGGATAATTTCTAATAGTCGGGTGTCATTTGAACATGACATAAAGTCAACTAATAAAAGAGAAATTGATAAAATGGGAACATTAGAGCAATATTTAAGTAAGTTTTAAACCTCACTTATGGTATGAAGAAAATGATTTTTAAATGCTTTGAATATGCTTGAAATATGTTTGCATTCGTTATGCATAATGTTTTAAAGACCAAGTTGTGATCTGCAATATGGTTGCATTTATTAAGATTTATTGTTTTAGACATTGAGTTATGTCATGTAAAAGGTTCACTAAGATTACAAGATCGGTAATTTAAACCCTTAAGTTAAAATAAAAAAAAAAGTGTCAGACTAGCCTCCTAACCCAATAGAAGTATCATGTTAAGTTATGTTATAGTTTCGGTGATATGACGATATTTTATGCACTTCGTATGTACACTTTGGCCTATAGTTCAAGATAAGTTACAAGCACAAGTTGATCATAATACAGCATAAATGGAATCGTACATTGTAATGTTGCTTGCATTTCTTCTTAAATGTTTTATGAGAATTATTTTGATATGTTTCTTGAGAAATGTTTTATGATAAACATTTTATGACAAAAGTTTTAGGAGGTTTTATGAGAATGTTTTATGAGACACGTTTAAGGCAATGTTTTAAGAAAAGGTTTTACAAAAAAAAGGTTTATGAAAAACGTTTGTGAAAGTTGTTTTAATTGCAAAGTTTCATGATGAATGTTTTTATATATCATAAGATTTGTTTGAACTTACCGAGTGAAAGCTCATTATAAGGTCTTTCATATTGTAGGTAGTTCTTTAAGAGACCAGTGTGACTGGTTAATGAGCTCGATGCTGCAGTGAGACAAATCTGATTGTTGAATTATAGATACCACTACAATTGTTTTCACTGTATTAAAAGAAGTTTTCCACAGTTTTTGAAAGATATTTTAAAAGTTTTAAGAAAATAAATGTTTATTTAACAAGTTTTAAGAAATGTTTTAGACGATTACAAAGTTAAGATTTTGTATTCATGTTTTCAGATTATATTGCAATGAAAGTCATAATAGTTTTAAATTTTTTTTTTTTTATTCAGCACCTTTCTTACTAATAAGTAAGATTAAGTTAACAATTCAAGTTTAAGAAAGTAACATAGTTTAACATGGGCCCAAATGTCTCATAAAGCAACATATCTATGTTGCACTCAGTTGCATTGTGGTTTCATGATGGTTTTTAATAATAACCGTCGCCCATAAAAGCCATAATCCAATTGAGAGCAGCATTGATTGAAGTAAGGGTGGGGTGCAAATTATCGAAAATGCATTCAAAGTCCCACATTGGCTACAAATGGGGATGATCATGGGTTTACAAGGATGGAAGATATCTCTATCAATATGACGCATTTTGGGTAGAGTCTTAAAGCAAATTTATGAGGGCTTAGTCTAAAATAGATAATATTATACCAATGTGGAGACACGTTTTGAAATGATATTTTGAACTTATGTGATTTAGAGTATGGTTTTAAATTGACATTTGAACTCTAAAAGTAATGCTTAGAATGACTGTAAAAGTTTAAGTGGGAAGAAAGCATCACATCAAAAATTTGATATTTGAAAAGCTAAAGTTTATAAAGAAAAATAAGAATGAGAAAAAGATTTTATTACAAAAAATCATTCAAAACGGTTAGAATTTAAAAAGAGTAAAGTTTTCAAAACTTACCGTTTAGCCCATAATAAATCATCA
Organism: Artocarpus hirsutus; assembly: GCA_946598075.1. Classification (NCBI taxonomy): domain Eukaryota; kingdom Viridiplantae; phylum Streptophyta; class Magnoliopsida; order Rosales; family Moraceae; genus Artocarpus; species Artocarpus hirsutus. The sequence continues at coordinate 134,790 of CAMOHE010052249.1, read as the reverse complement.
TCATTTTAAACAATTTGTTTATTACGTGTATCAAACACTAGGTCCAATTAGCTCATAGGTGCAAAATGACCAAAACCTAATGTACCAAATGACTTGTAAACAAAAAATTAAAAAAAAATAAAAATAAACGTCCACGCCAATGGAAACCGCAAACGCAAAAGGGCATAAACCCACAGAGAAACACATTTGGCGCGAGCCCACCCATTTTTTTGCCTCTTAATAGATCGAAAAAGGGAACCAAGGAAGACTTTGCCGCCAAAACTTTAAAAACGAATTAATTACAAAAAAAAAAAAAAAAGCATGAAAAAGGGATTTCCAAAACCTTCAAATTAATTTGCGGGAAACTAACTCAAAGGAGCGCAAACATCCCGCCAAGCCGACGAATACAAAAGCCCATTGCTCACAACCTTCCTACCTCCATTTTTTTCCCCTCACTCACATTTGTTTCTCACCCATTTTCTCTTTCTTTCCTTCCAAACAAACAACTTCCAGTGAAGAAGAAAAAGATGACGACGATGAAAGCGCCGAGCCCAGACGCGATCTGGACCATACTGGCGAACCCCTCCCCCGACACCTCCTCCGACATGCCGGAGATCGTTGTCCAGATCCTCGATCTCACCTCCAAGGGTAACCGATACATGTGAGACTTCTCCCCAAAATCTTAGGGTTTTTGAGATCTTCACGGAAAAGCTTCAGATTTTTGCTTCGATCTTACTGTTATGCTTTGTTCACTCCCAGTCCTTTTTCTTTTTGTCCTTACGGTTTTGTTGTCTTTCAAATGGAATTTGTAGTCCTTTTTTTTCTCTGGTTCTTCTATGTGAACTGAAATCTAAAATTTTCCTGGTTTGAATTTTGTTTTAGGTTTACTGCTAATGATGGGAAGAAGAAGCTAAAAGGAATTCTCCCATCACACCTGACTTCTCAGATTATCTCAGGAGAGATTCAGAATCTCGGTCTTATCCGCATCCTTGATTACTCCCTCAATGATATTCCAAGCAAGTCAGAGAAGTAAGATCTGACTCCAATTTGCTTCTCAAAATGTGTCCAAGCAATATTGATTCTCAGTTTGTAGTTATAATTTTCCTTTGGTGATTGTTTTGTTCCGTTCAGATATGTAATTGTGACAAAGTGTGAAACGGTTTCTCCCGCACTTGAAATGGAGTTCAAGAGTGAGGTCAAAAGTGAGGAAACTGGCATTTTATTGAAGCCAAAGCAAGAGGTTGAGATCAAGAGGGAGGTGAAAAGGGAGGATATTGGGCATAATGGGATCATGTTGAAGCCTAAGCAAGAAATGGTTGCAAAATCAGCTGCTCAAATTGTCCATGAGCAGCATGGAAAGTGAGTGTTTTATGTGTGCTGCTACTGATGATTGTTATTGTATTTTATTTTTCATTTTATGATTGAATTCATTTAGTTGACCCACCTGGTTTCTCTTGTTATGGATTTCAGTATGCCACCATCTGCCCGAATGGCAATGACTCGTAGAGTTCACCCCCTTGTTTCTTTGAACCCTTATCAAGGGAGTTGGACAATAAAGGTCCGTGTTACAAATAAGGGAATCATGCGTACATACAAAAATGCTAGAGGTGAAGGCTGCGTCTTTAATGTGGAGTTGACTGATGAAGATGTAAGCCATAAACCTCTTTTTTTGTGTGTGAATATTTGTATGATCTCCACTTCTGTTCAAAATGATATAACTTGCTGGGAAATTGATTTTAATTTTGTGGTCAATTTGTTACAGGGCACCCAAATTCAAGCAACGATGTTTAATGAAGCTGCAAGGAAGTTCTATGACAAATTTCAATTGGGGAAGGTTTACTATATCTCAAGGGGAACTCTAAAAGTTGCTAACAAACAGTTTAAGACAGTGCAAAATGATTATGAGATGACTTTGAATGAGAATTCTGAAGTGGAAGAAGCAAGCAATGAAGCAGCTTTTGTTCCTGAAACAAAATTCAATTTTGTTCCGATTGAAATGTTGGGTCCCTATGTCAATGGGAAGGAACTTGTTGGTAAGGAGCCTCTCTTGAAATTTATTTGGATTCATGTAATTTTTTATTCTGCTAACCTTTTTTTTTTCATGCTATACTTTCAGATGTTATAGGAGTTGTCCAAAGTGTATCTCCTACAATGAGTATCAGAAGAAAGAGCAATAATGAAACTATCCCAAAACGTGATATAACAATTGCTGATGAAAGGTAAGTGTATGCCCTTTCAGATTTGCAGCTGGATGACAAATTTGTCATGCTATTTTACACTTTGGTAATCTGAATTGCAGCAAAAAGACAGTTGTAGTTTCATTGTGGAATGAGCTTGCAACAAATATAGGCCAGGAATTGCTGGATATTGCTGAGCAATCTCCTGTAGTTGCTATTAAGTCTGTTAAAGTTGGAGATTTTCAAGGTACCTAGAAGTTGTAATAGGATAAAATAGTTTGAGTTTACATATTGATTATCAAGTAAAATACAGTGGAAGATCTTATCCTCTTTTACTCCCTGTTGAAGGTTTATCTTTGTCTGCACTAAGTAGGAGCACTGTTGTGGTAAATCCAAATACACCTGAAGCTAAGAAGTTGAAATCTTGGTAAGCTATTATCAGAAAGCTATAATCTAACTCACTAAACCTTGTTGTTCCCTCTTCATGTCCTCATGTATGTGATTTTTATATCCTTTATTTTTGTGCAGGTATGATTCTGAAGGTAAGGGATCGCCAATGGCCTCTGTTGGCACTGGTATGAGCCCATCAGCAAGGGGTGGATTAAGATCCATGTACTCTGACAGAGTTTTCTTGTCCCATATAACTGAAAACCCATCATTGGGCGGGGACAAGGTATTATATCGTCAGTTTCTAGTTTCAGAAAGATGTTTTCTTAGGCCTGCGACATTGTGCTTTACTTGTGATGCGCACTGATAAGATATATCATCTGTTTTGCAGCCGGTGTTTTTCAGCATTAGAGGATATATAAGTTCTATTAAGCCTGATCAGACAATGTGGTATCGTGCTTGCAAAACTTGCAACAAGAAAGTCACAGAACCTATTGGATCTGGTTACTGGTGCGAAGGTTGCCAGAAGAATGATGAAGAGTGCTGTTTAAGGTATAACTCCCCAAACCCGTAATAATCACCACATTGTTTCTTGAGCTTTGTAAAGTATCCAATGCATTTCTAATGACTTTTTTACTTTTTCCTTCAGGTACATATTGGTAGTAAGAGTGTCAGATGCAAGTGGTGAGGCTTATATCTCTGCCTTCAATGAAGAAGCAGAGAGGATTATTGGGTGCTCAGCAGATGAGCTTGATAAACTAAGATCACAGGTATGTAATCATTGGAACAATGTGAATTACAGCCTAAACAAGTGAGAGTGGGAAAAACTGACATCGAATTTTCTTTTATTTGTATGTCTTTAGTTGGGAGAAGAGAACTCATACGAAATGAAATTGAAAGAAGCAACCTGGGTCCCTCATCTCTTCCGAATTAGTGTTTCTCAGAATGAGTACAACAATGAGAAGAGGCAGAGGATAACAGTACGGGCAGTTGCTCCGGTTGATTTTGCTTCTGAATCGAAATTTTTGCTAGAGGAGATATCAAAGATGAAAGCTTCCTGAATCTGACACTATCAATTTGTTAACTAATCAAGACCATGTCTGGGCTAATATAACTTCTGGTTAAGATATTGGTTTCCTTTTTGCTCGGTGGGGAAGTCTAGGTCTATTTTGTTGTAAGGTGTGGATACACAAGTTAATGCCTAAATGTCTAATCGTCATATCAATTGTCGTTTAGTGCTTTTTTTGGCATTTAGAGAATGCAGTACAGGGAATTTCCTCCATTATCTATGTTTAGTTGATTTGTAAATGAGTAGCCATTTTCCTATTGTTGGATGCTGAAAAATCAATGTTATTTTTCTCTGTTTATTATTACTATGTAGCAAGTAACTAAACAGAAAATATGCTTCACTTTACTCTCAAAGTAGATAACTATATGCAGGAAGGATAAAGAGTTGATACTCTTTGAATTGTCACTATACTCCACAATTTTATGTACGTTTTAAGAATTTCCAGTTACTAGATAAAAGTCTTAACCGCTGTGATTGAAATTTGACTGAGAAAGGCTTCTAAATTCAACTCTTCAGCCTTGCATTAGCAAATGCTAATGAGTAGAGTTCTTAAGTACAATGTTGTTTAACGCCAATAGTCTGTTTTGGCCCATTACCTTGAAAGAACTACAAATATAGATTCAAGAGCAAGAGAATGTCAAGCATTCACAAATTATTAGATAAGAGAAGGCCAATGTTGGATTACCGTGGAATTGAGCACAAATATAGCCACAACTTATTGGATCTACATTCATGAGGCTGGACACTAAAATTTTAGATCTTGTTTGACATTAGTTGGTTTTAACTAATTTTTTATTTAAGAACAGTGTAAAGTTTTTATATGTTATGATAAAAGTAAAAGTTGTTATAGTGTAAAGTTTTTAAATGTTATAGTATTTGTAATTTCAACTAATAGTTTTAACAATCATGTTAAACATTTTATAAAGTTTATAGTATACGATTTGATTTGGAAAAATAGAAAGGTACATCTCCATTTGAAAGGCAAAATAGCAATATCAACTTTTGAGCATGAATAAATGCATGGCCTAATTGCAAGCAAGTTCTTTACAGGTACTTGTTTCTATATTTAACTCGAACAAATTTAGGACTCGTTTGTTTGGTATTGAGTTAACTTTTTAAACTCTAAGTCTAAAAAATCATTTGAATATATGTTTGTTTTTTTTAAAATTTAAATCAAATGAATGAATTTAAGTTTTTAAATTACTATTCTTCTTTAAGCTCTTTGGACTCGGATCAATTTGTTACAGTAAAATCCTATATTCTCTCTCCTATATTTGTGGGAAAAAAAATCATTTCTTCATTTGATATCCGATTGAGACAATTTTTCTTTCATTGCGTTTCTAATGAAAAGAAGAATAAATTAAGATTTATGTAACATATTTTTTAATAGTATAAACATTAAGATTTTGCTAGATTTGTTAATAAATTAAAAATTTTTTCACTATATATCTAAACACAAATATCAATTTCTTTCCCTCTTCAGCTTAATACTTTAAATATACATCTAAACATTAATTCGAATTATAATTTAAATCACATAACTCAAATTAAAATAATCTAAATAAACATAATTTGAATCATGCATCAAACAGGCCATTATAGTCTTCAAAAAGTTGAGTCATATATTTGTTTAAATAAACATGTGCTTTTATTGATAGTACTTGTACTTCAGAACCCAGAAGAAGAAAAATAAACGCAAAAAACGAGCACTCACTTTTATTTATAAACCACTCCCAACAAGGTTGTCCAAACAAATTGTGCATCGACAACAAAAAGAAAAATCGATCCAAAAGATGTCATCCAAAAGAAGAAACCAACTTTGCAATCTCATGCAATAATTTAGAGGCACTCTGTTCATCACCACTTTTACTGGATGTCCACTCCTGGTAATTGTGAAGGCTGCCCGTGAAGTCTGTAAACAGTCCATCAACTCCTATCTGGTTAATCCAGAAATCATACTCCACGTACGGGTCTTGATGAAAGTCAAAATGCAAGAACTGGTTCTCATTTCTAAAAGTATACGGATGCACCTGTGCATTCACCATGTTAAGTTGCAATTTAGATCTTGTAGGCATCGACGACTCGTTAAACAGACAATACAAACAAGTAATCGAAATTGAGTTGTGTTCGCAGCAAAAAGAGTGAGAAGATAAGCAATATATATATATATATACACATATGTATATATTAAATATGGTTGAAGGAAGTGATAATATCTGATCAAAAGATTTTGCAAAACCTGCCATGCAATTGGAGAAGAAAACTCCAAATTTCTCACGGTACAAGATTACAAACAGGAAGTTTGTTTCCAACTGATCTATGCTCATCTCTAAAAAGCTTATTGGATTTCAGAAACAAAACTTTGATCCAAAATTGCTAACCCATTCATAATCCTAAGCCAACAATGCATTGGAATTGCTGCAACCGGTCGTTTGATAGCGGGGTTTGTTTATCTCCATTGTTAGTTAAAAGCTTAATACTTGATGCTTATAGAGGCACTTAAGCAGCATTGACTCTAAGAAATAACGTTCACAGAATTGTCTGTGTTATCTCTTTATGTAACTGCCACCTCTTAGAAGAAAGGATTTAGTCCAGAAAGACGCTAGTTCTAGCGACTTATGAGACACAGCTAAAATGGTTTAAATTACTATGATACAGCATTCAAGACTAAACAATATACAAATGAATGTGGTTAAATAAAATAGATTCGTAACCATATTTTAACCTTTAATACAACATTCGATAGAGAAGTGTACCTGTAGGTTATGAGCATGTGCTCTCGCCACCAGATCGGTAGGTTCTTGAAGATAATTATTTACCACAGGGACCACTGTATCCTTCCAAGGTCCGATCCCCACCACGTAATTTTTAATATAGTCAAAGTAACTATCGGAGGTGATTTCCCAATAGGACTGCACACAATTCATCTCATGTTATACAGTGAGAAAAGCAGAGAGAATTCAAGAGGAAAGAATATGCTTAAGACAAGCAGACGCTTTGAAACAGTAAAAGTAGGAATGGACGATAAGGTAAGAAACAAGAAACTATGGTAAACTGGGGTAAGTTCTGACGGGGAGTCTATGGTTCAAACCATGGAATAGAAGCTAACGAACACTATAGAATAAATTTACGCTTTTGCAGATTCATAGATATATAGTTTTTGCTTATGTCATTACATGGCAACAATTAATTTCATTCCTTGCAACTGCTATTAACCGTGATCAAGATTAAGAAATGATTTCAATCCAAAGGTTAAATCTAACTAAATGATTACAGATGGAATGAGATCAATTATGGAAAACTAGGGAGATTAATATAAAGTAGACAGACACCTCAAAATGTGGCTCGAAACCAATGGCATGAGTATTGTATAGAGTTTTCAATTATCAAATTTTGAATTGATGGTTTAAAAAGGAACTTTTCCAAAGATTTTTAAGCACGTCAAATTTACGGGGTTCGTAAATAAATTGATTGTTTGGTCAAAGAGAGACCCTAAAGCAGTTAAAATGGGAAGAAAAGAAACCTGATTAGTGTCTTGAGTTGGAATTGTAATATCATCAATTAATAGTATCTTGGGCAAGTCTGTGAGATTTGATATGTGTATAAGAGAAGTGGGAGCAAATGACTGGATAAATGCAGGTTGTTTTAACCAATCTTCCGACAAATATGAACCCTTGTATCCATACTTTTTGAGTGTCTCCACAAAGATGTCCTCAAATTTTTTACCATCTGCCCATTTCACCTGTCATTATCAATAATAATAAAAGAAAAATATTAGCGGAAGCATAAACGTTGACTAAGTGAGACTTTCAGCAATTGAAAAAAAGTGTAGTACTTCAGTTAAATTAGATATTTGCTGGTTGGTACCCAGTTTAGAACAAATCTGCCTAAAGAGAAAATCATATTACTATACCCTTAATCCAATAAGATTTTCTGCAAGACCATTTTCTATAACAGCTCTCGATATACTTACATGCTGGTTGATAAGTACTGGATTTTTTATCTCTGGATATATTCCGACAATTCTGGGTGCGTCCAGTGCGATTTCGATGAATTCTTCAAAAGTAATAATAGAATACTTTCCTGAACAGCAAACCACAAAGAAGCAGTTTTAATTTATAATATAGTCGTGATAATTTCAATAGCATCTGTAATTATTACATCATACATAGTTAGCATAATTGTAGAGTTGTTCTATACAATAATGTAGGACATGACTCAGTTCAAAGATATTCATGTCGTTTGTACACAATGAAGTGCAGTTTTATCATGTAGCTGTATCTAGTTTGCCACAAACTAACGATAAGATAATAGGAAAAGAAAAAGAATACAAATTTCTTTTCCAAAGCAAGGAACTAACCATTATATTGTTGATCACGGAAAGGATATCTCTGCTTCACACGCAACGACTTCAGTTCCTTTAGAGTAAAATCGGCTGTCCACAAGTAAAATAAGATTCAAACACTTCGGTTACTTAAATCAAAGAACATCGTCTTTAAGCGAATAAACGCCATAATGATGTTCGAGTAAAATAACACATACATTGCAAAAATTTGTTGCATTCTGCATGCAAACTACCATTAGAACTACAATTCTCAAATGCGCCACAAATGAAAAGACTATTAAAGATATAAGAAGGGCTTGTATACCAGTGAAAAAGCCGGTGACATTGAACCCTTGAACCTCATAAGTCCTTTTCCTATTTGCAAAGTGCTTGTGTTCCGCAATATCGGTTGTGGCATCGAGTGTCACATCGTGGAAGCTTATGAGAACTCCGTCTTTGGATGATAAGATATCTGTTTCAATAAAGTCTGTTCCCTCTTCAATGGCTCTCTGCAATACAAATAACAATATCAAGTTCACAGCAATTTCCAAATGGCTTATAACCTAACAATTTCCATCTCTTGAAATAAAGACTTTGAACTTTTTTAGTGCCATCTTGTGTCACCAAGGTTATAGCCTAGTGGCATTGGGGGTAAAGCCAAGCGGTTTTGTAGATTAAAGATCTGAGGTTCGAGTCTTCTAAGGTTGAATGTTCATGAGACCCCCTATGCCTCCTCACACAAATAGGTATAGATTTTCTCAGCGCGTGGGGCCGCAGCTGAATCATGATCAACCCGGGTTGAGTCGAGGTAGATAGAACCACTCTTTCACCCAAAACAGGCTCCTTATGTGTAAAATTAAACAAAAAAAGGGACATTTTTTCTTTTCCTTTTTTTTTTTTTTTTCTGAAATCAAATTTTCAATGCCGAATCATGGAATCCTAAACTAGACATATTTAAACCAAGCATTTTCCAAGTTACCAAAAAAAAAAAGGTTCTAAACCAGTCAACCAGATTGTATATAAATGAAAACAAGAAACATCACAATAATTACCCGGTATGCAGGTTCAGTTTCTTCAGGAATCTCTCCATTAGAACCTCGATGGGCAATATTGTACGGACGAGAAGTTTGTAAAGGCTCTTTACTTCCACGATTGTGTTTACTGGGAAGTGGGTATAAAGGCCTTCCAAAAGACCCAACAAAGAACCAGAGAAACACCAAGGAGACAATGCCTGCGGAAAAGCCAAAATTAAAAAAACATAAATAAACAAGGGGACAATTATTAAGGCTCTTCACAAAATAAACAAAAAAAATGCAAACAATAAACAAAAAAAAAGCAGATTCAATTTTGATGAAAACTATTAAAGAAAACGGAATCAGATTTCGGGGCTTACTGTGTATGAAAGCCATGGTAGTTTGTTGGGTCAGAGTCATTGACCTTCAAGGTTGTCGATCCTACAATATTTATAGGTGTTTATAACAGCCGGAGAAATTGACATCGACTCATATTTGAACACGTGGCATGAACTAAAGAATATGCTTTAACTAGATGCTAATCATATCTTTTAGATAATTTGTCATTCAAAATTTTCTGAAAGTTGGTTGAGTACAATTAAGTTTTGAGACAATTTAAGAAGTTTTTATTTTTATTTATTTATTTATTTTATCATAAAAACAAAAGATTTTGCAGTTTTTTTTTTTAAAAAGTTATTTGCGAGATTTCTATGGGTCATTCCATATTTGCATCTCTTTTTTAAACCGCAAGATTTATATCAATTTTTTTATATATTTGTATATTTTTTAATTAATTTTGATGATATTTATATCAGATTTTTTATCTTTGTATATATATTTTTAATTAATTTTGATAAGATTTAATGTTTAAGCGTAATCACATATTCGGCTAACAAAAAAAGGAGAAGTGACGAAATAGTATCTTTTATAATTGAGTACAAATAATGTCGGTTATTGAAAAGCAAAATCATTAGCACATTTAAAAATCAATGTTTTAAAACACGTAAAACCAGATATACTCTCATTGTAAATAAGAGATTCTTTTTCGTCTTTTATTCTCTCTCCTCAATCTCTCGATATCCCTCTCTCCCCTCCATCAATTTCTTTCTCTTCTCTCTCATCTACCTCTCCGCCTCTCTCGTCTCTCTCCATCTCTCCGTTTCCCTCTCTCGTCGCCGATCTCGCCGGAGTCGCGAAGACGGAGCAGCACGAACACAAAAAAAGCAAAGAAAATTGCTAAGCTTGTCGATTCGCATCAGATTTGGATTCACCACCACCGTCCAATCTTTGACGCTGCTTTGTTATCCGACGACTACGGGCGACAGTCCAACGATAACCTTCAGATCCAGCTAAGATCTTTAATCATGACAGCTAAATTGCGAGCTCGCCGGAGTTTTCTTCCTGTTTGCGTTCGGCTTCACCCTGCCGCATTCATGCTGGAGCTGAAGAAGATATGGAGGGAGGAGAAGAGTTTGATAGCGGCAATGAACGGCGTTTGCTTCTCCAGTAATCGGATTCTCTGCAATGTGTTTTTTTTAATGCTTAATCAGGATTGCTAAGTTTTCTTTTCTTTTTTTTTTTTTAATAATTTTTTGGTGTTTTGGTTTGTTTTTTAGAAGATGAGGAGGGAGGAGAAGAGTTTGACAGCGGCGACGAATGGCGATTGCTTCTCCGGTGGGCGGATTCTCTACAATGTTGTTTTTCTTGTTTATGCTTAATCAGGTTTTGTTAAGTTTTTTATATATATAATTTTTTTGTTGCTTTGGTTTGTTTTCGAAATGGAGTCGTTTTGGCATTCCCATACATATCTAACTGACTAACAAGACCTTATCCACAATGTATTTTTTCTTCTAGAAATTTCCTATTAATAATATGTCAAAAGAATTGTTTCTCGATCGAAACTCTAGTCTAGTGTGGTCCATAAAGTGCCATAGCCCATGCCCTAGTAGTTTATAGGTTTGTTATGGTGGCTAAGTGTGAAAAACATTGGGTGCCTAGGAACTCATTGTAGATCCAATCATTGCCCTGCTTTTTCTAATTTATTATTTCTTCTCTAAAGATGTGTCCATGAGATCTGTGAAGTTGATGCTTGCCCACTTGATACTTTTGCACAACTTGCAGAGGTAATATCGTCGGCCAATTGTTCTTTGCTAAAATCTGACAAAGTATTCATTAGACAAAGAATTCTCCACGATGGAGAATGAAAAACAAATATGATATCAGCATAATTTTAAATTATTAGATTTTGATTAAATTGTTGGTGAATAGTTTTGGAGAAACACGTAGAAAGATTATTTTCAGGCTTAATTTTGAGTGAAGACCGAAATGATATACTCGAATGCTCAAAATAATAAATGGTTGAATGAGAAATTGACACCCAAAGTGTACAATTAGATATGTGAGATTTCTTAAATTATTCTATTGTCCCACATCCCACATCTAAAAGAGAGTGAAACTATGATTTCATGCCAACCCTATATAAAGCAACTTCATTTCACTTTTTAACACACAGGTACAGGTCTTTCATACTTTAGGGGTGCTAGAGTTCGAGCAAGGGTTTGGGATTAAGTGTAGTGGAGTTTGGGTAAATTAGCTTGCGTGCAGTAGAGGTTGGGTAAATTTAGTTCGTCGTTGCATTGCAGTGGCTTTTTTTACAAAATAAACAAGAAGAGTAAACTTTTCTTAAAAAAAAAAAAATAAAGTTTGATTGAATTTTGATGGAAACCATTAAAGAAAATGGAATCAGATTTCGGAGCTTACTGTGTATGAAAGCATGGTTGTTATCGAAATCGAATCATATGAACTAAGGAATATGCTTTAAGTAGGTGCTAAGAACGGATTTTAGATAATTTGCCACAGATTTTCTAAAGGTTTGTTGAGCCCAATTAATTTTTGAGAAATTCAAGGAGTTTGTTATTTTTCTTTTCCATAAAAAAAATATTTTGTAATTCAAGGAACTTTTTTTCAAAGATATTTACGAGATTTGATGTAGCTCATAGAAAAATAATATATTTGTATATGCTTTCAAATTTTTTATCTTTGTATTTTTTTTGTAATTAATTTTGATGAGATTTATATCAGATTTTTTTTTATCTTTGTATATATATATTTTTAATTAATTTCGATAAGATTTAATGTTATGTTTAAGCAAGTTAAATAATTGTAGATTTTATGTTTGATGTGTTCTAAATAATGTTAGAAGTTTTGAAAAACCAAAATAAATAATAGATTAAAAATAAATATTTTAAAACAAGTAAAAACCCAAAAATACCCTCATTGTGAATATGAGATTCATTTTCCTCTTTTATTCTCTCTCCTCACCTCTCTCGATATCCCTCTCTTCCCTCCATCAATTTCTTTCTCTTCTCTCTTTCATCTACCTCTTTGTTTCTCTCGTTTCTTTCGTCTCTTTCCATTTCTTTGTTTCCCTCTCTCATTGTTGGTGTTGCCTAGCTTGCGGAGTCGCGAAGACAAACGAGTTGACAGTGAATTTTTTATATTTACATGATAATACAATATTAATATGTTAATACTATATTTTTCAGCCATCGACGGTTTAGCAAAGTCGTCAGTAAATTTGATATTTACATAATAATACAATATTACCAAAGCAATATTGTATTTTCCAGAAGCTGGCACCTAGTGGAAGATATAGAGGAGAGAGGAATGCTAACAACACTCTCTTTTTCACTCTTTTATATTTTCTACATTTAGAGTTTGACACATGGAATCCACTAACATGTAAGTTTTTATTTAAACAGAAAATAGGATAGTGAATTTCACATGTCAGACAGTGAACGCAAAGAGTGTAAAAGAGAGTGAAAAAGAAAGTACTACTAGAGGAGAAAGAGGTGAGGTATTTTAGGGTTTTTGTTCTCAATTTTTCATGAGATTTAATTTCTCATGATATGTTATTTACTACAGATTTTTCAACTATTAGACATTATTTACTAAAATTTATCCTAAATATATTATTTTGCTCTTTCTACATAGTGAAAGCTCTTTATATACTACAATATAAAACTTTTATATGCTACAATAGATAGTTTCAACCACACAGTTTAAACCACTTCTCAAACACCCTAAATGATAAAACATTTGATTGCGAGTTTTTGTTATGTGATAATTAAGTGGGATAGTTTAGACAACTAGTTTTTACTTGAGAAGGTTTTGAATTCGATTTATCACGGTAAACAGGGTGTATGAATAGTTCATTCAGTATCGCACAAGGAATGCATTATATATTCTAAGAATTATTTGAGCACCCGTTCGGTCCAATTAATTTTGGGTCCCAAAACTAATTTTTTAAAAAGTGTCTTTTTAGAAGAATTTTTTTTATGGAATATTTTACTTTAAAACTTGAAATTAAGAAAAAAGTATAATCTCTTTTGTTATTCTATAAGAAATCAATTTATTATGTTCAGTGAAAATATAACAATCAAAATAAAATTTTTCCAGAGCTCCTTTTTGGGATTGAATCGACTCTTCCTTTTTCAATTATTTGTCATAAACCGATGCATATATTATTAGACATATCTATTCTTTACTTGTGTACATTTGAAAATCAAATCAACACAACATAAGCACAACAATAATGAAAAAACAAAATAGCAATTATAAAACTTTAAAAGTAATAATTGGCTAGTAAATGATAAATGAATAAGAAAGATATAACCTGGAAATTTTGTTGAGAAGAGAACAGCAATTATAGTTTTGTGATTCTTTTTTTTTTGTTTTTGAGAAAGGAGATTTTTGTTTTGAGGAATTGAAGGGATGTTTGTGAAGAAAAAGAAGAATGCAGAATAAAAAGAGATGTAAGAGAAAGAAAATAAAATTTAGTTTTTTCTTTTCGAGTTTTTGTTTTTATGTTTATTGTTATATTTTGAAGTATTTTATTATTTTTTAAATGATGTGGCTTTTTTTTTTTTTTTTTTGAAAAAGACGTTTAAGTTTCCTTTTTCTATTTGAATATCTGATTTACTTATCTATTTTTTTCAGAAAATAAATAATTGACTTAGTTACCCTTAAAAATATAAATGTAGTCTAGTGCTCTTAAAACAATGCCACTTTAATAACGTGTGGACAATGGAATTTTCTTTTTCTTTTTTTTTTCTAGTATAAACAAAGGCCTTAAAAGCAACGATAATGAAAAATAATTTTTTAAATAAAAATAAGGGAGAAGAAGGAAAATAGGCCAAACTTATGATGAAACAAAAATTAATAACCTAAATTTAAAACAAAGTTAATAAATAGGTCAAAAAAATATGAATGCACATTTATAAACTAGTTAAATTACAAAATAATCTTAATTTAATTATTAATGTTTTATTTTTTCTCTCTTACTTTCTCTCTTTTTCTTCCCCATTTCTCTCTCTTCCCCTCTCTCTTTGTTCCCTCATGTTACTCTCTCTTTCTAGATTACCGGAGCACCGTTGGGGTTGGGAGGCCAAATCGCAAGAGCCTGCGTTGCTAGAGTAACGAGGCCCAATCGCGGGAGCTGACCGTCAAAGTCGCGCGAGGCTAAATTGTAGGAGCTTGAGGTTGGAGTCGCAAGGCCAAATTGCTGGAGCTCGCCACTGGAGTCATGAGGCCGAATCACAGGAGCTACGCCATTGGAGTCGGAAGGCCAAAATTGCAAGAGCTTCATGGGGACAAAATACTAGAGTTGCACGAGGAGAGAGATCTCGTCGTTGCAGAGGGAGGAGCCATCACGAAGCGAAGCATTGGCCGAAGTCATGCGGGACAACACGTGTCCGGGCTAGAGAGAAAAGAGGAGTAGATAGGAGAGAGAGGAGAAAGTTAGTGGATCTAGGTTTTTTTTTGAAGGAGATGAAAAATTTAGGGTACAATTGAGAATTTTAGTGTTTAAAAAAAACAGTAAATTACAAAATGTTATATATTGTAATATTTTTAAAGTTGTGTTATTTACTTACATTAAGTTTAGAAAGTGTGTTATTTGCTACAATTTTTCTAAAAATAATACAAATACAACCTATTTTTTAAGAAAAAGTTTTGGGCCTTCCTAAATTTGGAGTCTTAGCCTACCACTTGACCTTTCTAGAGGTTAAGCCGATACTGTTGAGCACTTGACTTTCTATTCATGCAACAAGTTTATTTGTGTACCTTTATGGGGCATTTTGTATGCAGTAATCAATATGAATCATATTCTAGGGAAAATAATAGTAGACAATATGATTTATAGGAAACCAATATTATCACATTTGATTATATATAGGAATCTTCTATTAGATTCCTAGGAATAATATATTATTGTGTTTGGTTGTAAATAGGAACCTTGTATAATTGACAAAAATAATTTGTAGTATTAATAGTAAATGTATCAATATAATATGTTAGTGCTAATATTAAATAATAATAAGAATATAAATATGAATAATAAAATAATATCATATATAATTTAACATTTATATTACTATGAATATTAATGTTATTATTATCATTATTATTAAATAATTATTATTTTATTTTAATATAATACCATATTTATATTATATAAAATATTAACTTATAATAATCATAGAATTATTATTTAACAATATATTAATATTAAAATGTTGTATATAATATATAATATATTGATATGAATATTAATAATAAAAATATAATTCTTAATAATATATTATTATTTATATTAATATTAACATTAAATAAAAATATTGTTATAAAAAATATTAAACATATTTAGTTATATTCTATTAGTTATAATTATTGTAATAGTATTAGTATAATTTAATATTAATATTACTATGAATATTGATATTATATTATTATGTTATTATTATTATTGTTAATTTTATTATTATCCTTATTATTAAATTATTATTTTATATTGATATAATATTTACATCTATATTATATAATAATATTAATTTATAATAATAGTATAAAATTATTTTATTTTATTTTATTATTATAGTATTTATATATATTATATACTAATATTAATTAATAATAATATATATTACATTTAAATATTGTATATGTAATACATTGTATATTTTTATTATTATTGTTAATGTTGTTATTATCCTTCTTATCAAATTATTATTTTATATTGATATAATTTTTATATTTATATTTTATAAAAATATTAATTTATAATAATAATATTATTATAATTTAATAATAATAATATAATTTTTCTAAAATATTATATATAAAATATATATTATTATAAATAATATATAATATATGGATATAGTTATAAATAATAATAAGAATATAATTCTTTATAATATATTGTTATTTTATATAATATTAACATTAAATAATAATATTAAGTTTTGATAGTATTATAAATATTTAATAGTTTTTATATTATATTATATTATTTATTTATCATCATCATCATAAAAAAGGCAAGATTATGATAATTCTGATATTTCTAGGAATATGACTATCACCTTGTTGGGTGGGTTTTAGATTACTCTAAAATTAAATAAAGTGAATCTTATAGAATTAAGTTTCCTAAGAATCCAAAACTAGAATTCTTGTACCAAACATAGAAATCTTGAAGATTCCTATTTTTACTCTCAAGATTACTATATACCAAACTAGTCTTTTTAGGTTTTGTATCAGCCACACGTGTTTTATACATATCTAACAGCACAATAACAAAACCGTATCCACAATGTATTTTTTTTCCTTTGAAATTTCCTATTAATAATATCTGAAAAGAATTGTTTTCTGATAGAAATTCTAGCCTACTATGGTCCATAAAGCGTCATAGCCCATGCCCTGGTAGTTTATAGGTTTGTTATAGTGGCTAAGTGTGAAGAACATTGGATACCTTGGAACTCATTGTAGATTCAATTATTGCCCTGCTTTTATTTTTTCTTATTTCTTTTCTCAAGAAATGTTCGTGAGATATGTGAAGTTGATGTTTGCCCGCTTGATGCTTTGGCACAACTTGCAGGTAATATCATTTGGCCAATTCTTCTTTGCTAAAATCTGACAAAGTATTCATTAGAAAAAGAATTCTCCACGATGGAGAATGAAAAACAAATATGAAATCAACGTAATTTTAAATTATTAGATTTTGGTTAAATTGTTGGATGGTTTAGAAACAACATGTTGAAATACTATTTTTAGGCTCAATTTTGAGTCGAGATCGAAATAGTATACTTATATGCTCGAAATGGTAAATAGGTGAATTGAGAAATTTACACCTAAAGTACACAATTGTAGATATGGGATTTCTTAGCTAAAGTAGATTATTCTCTTGTCCTACTCGAAAAAGAATACAGTAATGGTCTCCTCTAGATCCCCACTCTATTTTTTAACACATAAGTATAGCATCATCTATGCTTTCAGAAATTTTTAGAGTTCAGTGAAATTTTTATAGTTCAGTTTGCTTTGCTTGTGGAGTTCGGACAAATTCAGTTCGTCATTGGGTAGCTTTGGTTCAAATAAAAAAAAAGAAATTTTGATTGAAACCTATTAAAGAAAAAAATAAAATTTGATGGGAACCTATTAAAGAAAATACCGGGCATATCATACTTGGACACGTGACACATGCACATGCAACTAACCAATACGCTTCAACTAGATGCTAGCAATGGCTTTTGGATAACTTGACATTCAAAATTTTCTTGGAAGTTTGTTGAGCGGGATCGACTTTTGAGAAATTCAAGGAAGGTTTTTTTTCTTTTGCTCATAAAAACAAAGATTTTGCAATTCAAGGAAGATTAATATATAGAAGGAAGTCTATGGTGGAGAATAGAACGGGAAATGATTAACATTCAATTTCAACATGGTTTTACATGGTTCTTGCAGCACTTGATTATAACATTTATTCTAAAAAATAATTAAAAAACAGCTTTGAGGAGTAAAAAGGACCACATCTTCTTCATCCCACCCCTGTCACGCTTAGCAACCATGCCTCTCAGAATTCAACGAGTCTAACCTCCTCGCGCCTAGCTACAAGATCCGATGATGGTGACGTGCAGGGTCGAGCTACCAACAACAAGAGCACCAATCTCTTTCTTATTTTTCCCATTTATTGTCTCTCACGTTCATTGAAAAAAAAAAGCCCAAAAAATAATCGAACAACATTTTCAACTGATTGTATAAAATAAAACACATAAATTACCCAGAAAAAGGCTTCGTCTAAGTATATAATGAAGCAAATTCCATAATCAAACTTGCCTTTTATTTATCTGTTTGTTTTTGCTAACTGAATACTTCATTCGTAAGAGAACAATTAAAGGGATATAAAAAGGAGAATGACAAGCCATAGGCCTGGTCCAAAAACTCAAAACACAAGACATAGCCAAGAAATACAACAGTAAAGACTAACATACGAGGAATAAACGATAATTAGCTCAAATTCTTGTTTGTCTTTCGTCAGATTTTTGTAGATTTAATACCATTTTGTCTCTTTCTCTCTCTTCCTCAAAGTTTTGTTTGTTGGATCTTCAATTGGCTCTTTAATTCTGTCAATGTGTTGAGAGAAAAGGAGTGTACTAAATTGCTGTATACAATAGATTACTGTATGTAAACTGGTGGGTCATTGACAATGTGTTAGAAATACGGTTAAAGTTAGTTAGAAGTCAGTGGGTTGCAGTAGTCCAGTCGGTTATTCATATGATTAGTTAGAAATTCTATTACGCATCAATACATGTGTTGCTATATGATAAGGTGAAGAGTGTGTATTTAATCCTGATTATCAATACAACAAATCATAGAGTGATCATTCAGTTCAGATACTCTCTCATTTGTTCATCATCTTCGTCACTCTTTCTCTTCCTTTTCTTCGAAACCTTCGTCAAGGTTTTTTTTCAAAACTTTAACATGGTATCAGCGTGGAATGATCTGAGAATTGGTAGCTCAATTGAGGCTGTTGACAATGGAGGATCGAGTTCTTCTTCTTCTCGGTTCACTCCAGTTTCATTTCTTCATCCAATCTCTTCTAAGTTGGATCTCAACAATTTTCTTGTTTGGCGGAAACAAGTTCTTGCAACCGTTAAAGGTCATCGAGTCCAACACTTCCTTTCAGATTCAATTCCATCACAATGGAGGTTTCTTTATCTTGGTGATGAATTTGCAGAAAAGATCAATCCTGAGTTCTTGGATTAGGAACAGCAAGATCAATTGATCCTATCTTGGATTCTTGCTTTAGTCTCGGATGGAATCTTATGAAGGCTGGTGAATTATGAGTCATCGGCTCAGGTTTGGAAAACACTAGAAGTGTACGTTGCATCTCAAGTCAGGGCAAAAGTAACACAGTTCAAAACTCAGCTACAAAGTCTAAAGAAAGGATCTCAAAGTATCAAATGAATTCCTTCTTCGAGTTCGTTGTTATGTTGACATGCTTGCTCTAGTTGGTCACCATGTATCTACTAAATATCATATTGACTGCATTCTTGATGGTCTCCCTCCTGAATATGAGACAATTATTATCTCAGTCAACACAAGAATTTATCCTTTTACAGTAGAAGAAATTGAATCTTTACCTCTTGCTCAAGAAGTAGGGATTGAAAAGAACTTGATGAGTCTTGATTTAGCAATGGCAAATCTTGCACTTTCTGATTAGAGGCAATTTGGAAACAACAAGAGATATCCTGGTGTCAACAATAAAGGAAATCCTTTCTTTCAACAACAAGGGCCAATAACAGTTTAGCATAAAGAATTCTTTCCTCCTCAAAGACATGGAAAATTTTCCGGTAGAGGACGTGGATCTTGGCAAAATAACAAGATGTAGTGTCAACTCTATGGAAAAATGGGACACTTAGTTGTCAATTGCTACTATAGATTTGATCAATCCTTCACAGGACCTGCTTAGCTTCTACGTGATTCCTCAGATCCTATTCCAAAAGGTGGTGCTCAAGGAAACTTTGTTCAACTTCAGTCCACAAGTGGTAAGCTGCCTCATTCATCAATGTCTGCAATGTTGGCTAAACCAGAGAACATTCACAACTCAGTGTGGTATCTAGAAAGTGACACAAAATGGTATCCTAACTCTGGAGCAACAAATCACATCACACTAGATACATCAAACTTGATGTTTAAGTCAAAATTCAAAGGCAAAGTTCAGGTTCACATGCAAGACGGTAAGGGTCTTGACATTAAGCACATTGGTTATTCTCAATTTTTGTCACCTCATGTTGCATCTAAAACACTCACTCTTAAACAACTGCTTCATATCCTAAGAATCAATAAAAACCTACTTAGTGTCTCAAAATTTTCAAAAGATAATGAAGTCAATTTTGAATTTAGACCTGACTCTTGTTTTATAAAGGATCTTGCATCCTAAGCAATCTTGCTAGAAGGTCACCTTAAAGGAAACCTCTACATCTTTGACACCTCTCAAATCAAGATTTAACAAGTCAAATCTTCATCTCAACTGTCTACCAGTACAAATCCAGCCTCTTAGTTCAAAGGCCAGATTAATGTCAACTCATTTCCCTGTAAAAGTTCTTGAAACATGTCACAAGTATCTCATTCTTTGTTCAATATTTGGCATAATAAACTTGGCCATCCTAGTGAACAGATTGTCAAACTTGTACTTTCTCTTTGTAATATGAAAAATACCAATAAAATACCTCATAGTATCAGTTCAGCTTGTTGTCTTGGCAAATTACACAAGTCTCCCTTTCCTAATTCCACAACTGTCTATACAAAACCATTGGAACTAGTGCATACTGATCTTTGGGGTCCTTCTCCAATTCCTTCCACGAGTGGCTATAGATATTACATCTATTTCATTGATAGCTACTCAAGATTTACTTGGATCTATCTATTGAGACACAAATCTAAGGCCCTACAAACCTTTGTTAATTTTAAGAAACAAGTTAAAATGCAGCTAGGAACTAAGTTGCAAATCATACAATCTGATTGGGGAAGAAAGTACAGACCTTTCACAGAATTACTTGCAGCTTATGGGGTAGTTCATAGGCATCCTTTCCTTTGTGTACATGAACAAAATGGCCTAGCAGAAAAAAAAAAACACAAAGACATTGTATAGACAGGTTTGACCTTACTTGGTCAAGCTAACATGCCCTTTAAATACTAGGATAAAGCCTTAAGAATTGTAGTATATCTCATTAACAGGTTACCCTCTCCAATAATCAACAATTTGTCACCCCTGGAAAAACTCTTCAAAGTCAAACCTCAATATAACCAACTCAAGACCTTTGGCTGTTTGTGCTTTCCGAACCTCAAACCATACAAGTGACATAAACTTGCCTATAAGTCAACTCCCTTTGTCTTTATTGGTTACAGCCTTAACCACAAAGGTTACAAATGCCTAGATTCCAATGGTAGAATCTTCATTTCTAGAGACGTCAACTTCACTGAACTTGTTTTTCCCTTTGCCTCCTAATCTAATTCCTTCTCTGGAATCCCAAATGAATATGTGCCCACTTCATTGTCACCTGTCCCAGATGCAACTGTAGGTCATTCCATTGAGAAAGAACATAGTGCTATAATTGACTCCTTTAATTCCACTCCATGTGACAGTCATATTATTTCAAGTGTCAAACGTTATGTACCAAATACAATCCTAATGGATAAACAGAATACTCATCCTATGAAAACTAGAGCCAAGGCAAGAATCCACAAGCCAAAAGTCTATATGGCTACAAAAAAACCAAGCACAGTTGCAGAAGCCTTGACAAATGAAAATTGGAAGCATGCAATGATGGATGAATATATAGCTCTACTTAGAAACAATACTTGGAGCTTAGTACCACTGCCTGAAGGGAAATAAGCTGTGGGGCTGCAAATGGGTGTTCAAAGTCAAAGAAAACTTAGATGGCATAATCAACAAATATAAAGCCAGGTTAGTGGCTAAAGGGTTTCATCATATTACAAGTTTTGATTTTGATGAAATCTTCAGCCCAGTGGTTAAATCAACTACAATCAGAGTAATGCTTGCAATTGCACTTACTAAAGGTTGGTCTATAAGGCAGATAGAGGTGAATAATGCATTTCTTAATGGAGATTTGTAAGAAGAGGTGTATATGATACAGCCTCTTGGATTTACAGATCCAAAAAGTCTTCAGTTAGTTTGCAAACTTCACAAGTCCTTGTATGGACTCAAACAGGCACCCAGGGCTTAGTTTGACAAATTCTTTCAAGCCCTCCTTAGCCTTGGTTTCAAATCTACAAGTCAGACAGTCACTATTTGTTCAACAAAACAGTCAGTTCATCATCTTTGTCCTGGTTTATGTTGATGATATCCTAACTACTGGGAGTGACAATATTGCAGTGCAAAACTTAATTAGCTAGTTGAATGCAAAGTTTGCACTCAAATATCTAGGAGAAGTGGATTACTTCTTGGGGATTCAAGTAAGGAAGACTAAAAATGGAATACATCTGTCCCAAACCAAGTACATCAAGGATCTGTTATGCAAAACCAAAATGTAGTATGCTAAAGCCACTTCAGCCTCTATGACAACTGGACAGAAGCTCATTGCCTTTGGGAGTGATTTTGTTCAAGATCTTCACCTCTACAGAAGCACTATGGGAGCACTTCAATACATCACCATTACCAGACCAGAATTGGCATATTCTATTAATAAAGTCTGTCAATTCATGCAAAAACCTCTTGAAGTCCAATTGGAAAGCTGCGAAACGCATATCAAGGTACTTAGTAGGCACCATAGAATATGGTCTCCATATCACAAAGAGTAAATACCATTCACTGAATTTAGTTGGATTTTGTGATGCTGATTGGGCCTCGGATCTTGATGATAGGCACTCAACTTTAGGTTATTGCCTCTTCTTTGGATCAAATCCCATATCTTGGTAGTTCAAGAAAGAACACACGGTGTCAAGATCATCCACTGAAGCAGTGTATAGAAGCTTAGTAGGGTTAGTTGCAGAGATTAGTTGGACACAAGGCTTATTAACTGAACTTGGAATAATGAGTTCAAAAAAGCCAGTAATATGGTGTGATAACCTAAGCATGGTTCACATTGTAGCAAATCTAGTTCTCCATGCTAGTACAAAACATGTTCAATTTGATTTGTATTTTGTTCGAGAAAAAGTTCAACAGAAGCTTCTTAACGTGAAACACGTGCCCTCAATTGATCAAGTAGTAGATATGTTCATTAAGGCAGTTTCTAGCTCAACCTTTAGCTCCTTTAGAGACAAACTTAAAGTTCTAAATTTTAGTACTTTAAGTTTGAGGGGGGATGTGGAGAGAAAAAGAGTATACTGAATTGCTGTATACAACATATTACTATATGTAAACTGTCGGATTACTGAAAATGTGTAAGAAATACGGTTAAAGTTAGTTAGAAGTCAATCGGTTACTTGCAATAGTCCAGTTGGTTATTCATATGATTGGTTAGAAATTCCGTTACACAGCATGATACATGTGTTGCTCTATGATAAGGTGAAGAGTGTGTATTTAATCCTGATTATCAATACAACAAATCATAGAGTGAACATTCAGTTCAGAAACTCTCTCATTTGTTCATCATCTTCCTCACTCTTTCTCTTCATTTTCTTTGATATTTTCATCAAGGTTTTTGTTCAAAACTTTAACACGATGAAACTCTGATCTCGCCCTCCAATCTTCATCTCTACCAGAGGACCTGATTCCTCTAAACTTTTGCCATTGGTGAGCTCCTCATCTGCAACCATTGGAGTTTACAGCATAGAAATTAGGGAGAGAACACTGTGAAGCCATTCAACAGCATGAACCTAAGCTTCCCTCTCCATGGCAGCACAAATCTAGATATGGGTGTTAGGAGCGGTGTGGAACTAGCTCTGATAAGAAATATGGGGAGTATAATAACCTACAACCTTCACCATGTTTTCACCTATGGAATCACTCTATAGCGTTCATTGGATTAAAATCTAACAGTTCAAATGAATATTCTCCACTGGTGGAGAATACAACCGCCTTCCACTATAGTTTTTCCCTTAATGTACACGTGTACGGGGTTTTTTTTTTTTCTTTTTTTTCCTTTTTTTTTGAAAGCTATTGATAAGATTCCAAGGTGGGTCATAGAAAAATACAAGAGACATAGAGGCAAATGGCTTTTCTAAAATAAATGACTATTCTTTTTTAAATTAGAGAAATGACCATTTCTTATTAATTATAAAGTTAAAATAACAAAAATAACATTCATTAATTATTAATTAATTATAATACATCAGTGATAAACTCGAGTACATTAATGATAAACATGTGTACATCAGTGAAACCGTAGTATATTAACGATACAATATAGTACATCAATGATAAACTCGAGTATGTTAACGATAAACCATAATATGTCAATGATAAAAGCCTAGTATATCAGCGATAAATCCGTAAATAACAAACCCTAACAAAAAACCTCAAGCCCTACATCTCCAGACATTGTTGGTGTCATACTCAGTCAAGTCGGCCACTTGGAGTGTCGGTGAAGGTTATTTGGACTAATAATAGTGAAGATTATTGTTGCTATTTTGCTTTTATAATTAATAAAAAGGGGCCTTTTGCTTAAGTTAGAAAAAGTTTGATAATTTATTTTGAAAAGTCAATTAAAAAGGTCATCCAACGCTATTTCCCAAAATAAGAATATTGGTATGACCTTTTTAAACTACAAGATTTATATCAAACACTGCCAACGCCACACTCTATCAAGTCGGCCACCTAGAGTGCCCGCGAAGGTTATTTTGATTAATAATAGTGAAAGTTATTGTTATTATTTTAATTTTATAATTAAGGAGGGAGTATTTCCCTAATTTAGAAAAAATATAATAATTTACTTTAAAGAGGCCATTAAAAAAAGCCATCTAGCCTAATTTCTCAAAATAGAATATTGTAAGACCTTTTTTAACTGCAAGATTTATATGAGATTTAATTATTTTTCTAAATTGTAATGTGATATTAATTAGATTTAATGTTTAAAATTCGAAACACGTACATTAAGTAACATATTAAGGTTAAAAAAAACTAAGAGCATCTTAAGTGTTGAAATTTAAAGTATATTAATGATTTGAGTGAGATCATTGGTTATGAGTTTTTGGAGATATTTATGCCCACTGCCATATTATTAGATAGTGGATTGACTTTTGCCACTTGTAAAAAAAATTTTACACTATACGCTACTCACAAGAATCAATACAGGAGTAAAATTATCAAAAAAAAAAAAAAAAAACCAAATGACTCGTGACTTTTTTTTTTTTTTTTTTTCACAGAATGGGTTATGTGATCATTAAGTAGGGTAGTTTAGATGGCTAGTTTTTAATTGAGAAGACTTTAAGAAACATATATGTATACAATATTTTGTTGGTTTTAAATAGCGCAACTGGTAACAAAAAATTTCATAAAACTTTTGGCCATACTCTATAGCTATATTAATTAATATATAAAAATAAATGAATAACATACCTCTTGAAGAGATTAAGTAGGATAACTTCAACTCTTTGACACCATGGATCTTTCACGTTTACTCTCCTCTCATACACTCTTTTGCTATGAAGAACACTTTTCTCTAGGTTTTCTTTCTCTAAAACTAAAAAACTTGGAATTAGAATTAAACAAAAGCTCTCACTAAACACTTCTTTATAGACGGCTAGATGCATAGGAGGTGTTCTTATGTATTGGGCCATTCACATTAAAAAAAAAAAACTTCTTTTTTTTAAATAAATAAAAAACTGCAAAAATAAATCCTTGTATAACATGCCCACAGTATGGGTCTCATTTACATTGTGTTATCTAATTAAATAATCACATTATTTAATTAGATTATTTTTATAAATACTCCATGATCTATGTATTATATTTTCTTTGCTCTTAATTTTTCCAAATCGATTGAAGCACCCTCAGCCTATAAAAAAATTCAAAATACCCCATTCTATCTAATTCTGTGTATAATGGTAACGGAATTACGAACGTAGCATATAATTAAGAATTAAAAAATGTATTAGAATCTTAATTAAATATATAAAAATAAATAAATATTAAAAAAATAAGAAAACACTTTGTTACAATTTTTTTTTCCTAATTCTATCTATTTCAATCTTCTTCTCTCTCCCTTTGTCTCTCCTCTCAAAGTACAGACTGAAATAGTTGCCTTCAAAAAAAAAAAAAAGCAATAACAAATCATAATCCTATCTCATCCAAAAACCCCCAAAATAACAATCAATTATGTTAGAGAAAAACCCAAATTAAATTCATATATAAGTAAAATAGATCTCTAAAATTAGCCGTACCGGCCGCCACCCTCCGACCACCCTGCGCAACACAGCCCTTGCCACTCCCACCGCCGTACCGTTGCCCTCATCCGTGGTGAATCAGGCCTCCCTGCATCTCGCAAGCAACCGAGACATTTTGTGAAATAATATATTAAAAAATTAAAACACACTTTCAGTTTGCTTCTTTTCTATTTTTGTTATCGTCATTGTTGTTTCAGTTCAATTACTCTCTCTCTTTCCTCTCATCTGAGTTTGAAGGAAGGACTACTATTGTTGTTGTCTTATCATGTAACACTTCAAAAAGATAGAGCAGTCAATCTGTTCGACAAAATGTCTCATAGAAAAACAATGTTGCTTGTTTATTTTGTGAAATAACCTTTCTTTCTTTGAGCTGAACAATCACATTTGGACGACAGACGTCTTATGTTTTTTATTTTTTTTTCTAATTAATCAGCTCTGACAAGTTTTTTTTTTTTTTTTGTTTATTAGTTTTTGAATTTTATTAAAGATAAGATGAATATAGAAATTAGAAGAGGGAGATCGAGAGAAAAGAGAGCGAGAGAAGAGGGAGGAAGAGAGAAAACAGAATTGGAAAAAAAATTAAACTAATTTTTTAATGTATAATTATTTTATATATTTAATTCAGATTTTAATACATTTTTAATTCTTAATTATAGGCCATGTCAGCAAATCTGCGAGTATTATTGACGGAATTGGTCGGAGAAGCATTTTGATTGGTTTTCTATAGATTAGGGGTGCTTTAACCGTTTTTGAAAAATCAGAAATAAAGTAAAATACGATATATACGTCATAGGAAATTTATGAAAATAATCCTATTTAAATTTTAGAGTGTGTATTTATTTAAAAATAAGTTAATATTTCATTACCCATAAGTTTAAATAATTTACAGAGATGACACAAGGAATTATAGACTTATAATTTCAAGCTCTAAAAAATTAATAATTAATTTATCAATTTTATTAATTTCAAAGTTACTCTTTTAAAAACTTGAAATTGTACTTTTGAAATTATAAATAAATTTATTCAAAGAATTGAATCATCTATTGATATAGTCATTACATATAAGTTGATCTTGTATAAATAATTCATAATTAGAGCTAAGTAGAATCTTTTAATCTCTCTAATTATATCTTCATCCTTGAGTGCCCTCAATTCTCTAACGAATAATAAATTTATGAACTTAATCACGAATTGAGCGTTCTTATTATTCAAAACCTAAATCAATATTTAAGATAATTATTAATCTGGTTCTCCTTAAAGAAGGAATAGATTCCATCTTGTAGTATTAACATTATCGACTACTAACTTTACTATGTCTCCAAAACATAAGAGATAGGATTGGATTCTCCAATCCGTACCGAGTAAATCAAAAGACATAATTCCATAAATAAAAGTCCGTTAATAACTTAGAAGTAAGATATATCTTATATATGACCATCAGTCGATTTAATTAGAATTTGTTATATTTTAGTAGAAATTATTTTTAGATATTCATATCACATCATGTTTCAGTCCTATGTAATCACATTATATACTGTACACTCATTAAATGGCTTACTACATCAACAGTTCAGATAAGATCGTTCTATTCTTAATGGAAATGACCTACAGTAGTAACACTCAATTAAAGATTCAATACTTTAATTTAATTAATTATAATTATTAATTATATGTTATTGACTTTTTTAATTATTATCCTTAAATATTATCCTCTTGTATATAACACTTATATACAATATTTAATATCACATAGATAATCATATAATTTTAATGGTATTCATATAGTATCTAATAATACATGCACGCAAATATAATAAAAAATTCACTTTATTTATTTATAAATATGCTATTTACAAAAAATCATATGCTTTACAAATATCTGTCCTAACATATATAACAGTAGATAGGGTATGTGGATAGCTCATTTTATGAAACATATATGTATCACATAAGGAATGTATTATATATCGTATGAACTATTTGGGCATACGACTTTCTATTTGTCTAACAAGTCTGTTCGTGTACCCTCTTTTATAATAGGGCTTTATATCTATAGTGTATGATTAAAATAAGGAAAAAAGTACGCAGAACAGACACTTTTTCATGCATATCTACTAGCTAAAAAACAAATGTTTGTCGGCAGTGTATTTTTTCAGGTCCTAGATCGTTACATTGTAATATACTTTTGTTTTTTACTGTAACATGTAAGAACTTTATACTACAACAAATAAAATATTGTGTTGGAACCCGAATGTCAAACGAACCAAATATATGAAAAGAATTGTCTTGTGATGGAAATGAAAAATTGTTTTTATCTTCATCGGTTAAAACCTCTCTATTTATAAAACCGTAGGTTACAATTTAATATATAATATACTTTGTACCGGGTGTTTGGCAAAGTGGTGGGAACTGCAGTTCCCACCACAAACTCAGTTATGAACAGTATAAAGCTCTCACACGCTACAGTAACAATAAAAAAATTGCTACAATGTAAAGCTCTCACATGCTACAGTAAAAGTGGTTCTCACCACTGATTCCCACCACATTCCAAACACCCCCGTAAACTAGGACTCGTTATTTTATAAGTAGAGAAATATGCTAGATAGAAATTCTAGTCTACTATGGTCCATAAAGTGCCATACCCATACCCTATACCCTAGTAGTTTATAGGTTTGTTATAGTGGCCAAGTGTGAAAAACATTGGTACCTTGGTGGTCATATAGAATCACGAACTCATTGTAGATTTATTTATTTTTATTGCCCTGCATTTCTTATTTCTTATTTGTTTTCTCAAAATATGTCCATGATATCTGTGAAGTCGATGTTTGCCCACTTGATGCTTTTGCACAAATGGCGTGTCCAATTCTTCTTTTGCAAAAATCATGACAAAGTATTCATTAGAAAAAGAATTCTCCACGATGAGAAACGGCTATGAAATAACATAATTTTAAATTATTAGATTGTGGTTAAATTTCATTAAATTATTATTGTTATTTTTAATTTGATATGATTATGATATAATTTAATCGTTTGAAATAGTGTCTAAAAATATTATGTTATCTTAAAATTCTCAAAATATCAAAAATGTTGATCAAATATCATTGATTCCTTTGATTTCCTTAATTTTACAATTTTTCTTATCTCATCATCAAATTCTCAAAATGTCAAAAATGTTGATCCAATATCATTGAGAATTCCTTTGATTTCCTTTATTCAACATTTTCGTTAATGTCATAAACTTCGTTTTGAATGTATGCAACAATACTTTAAAGTTATCCTTTCCCTCATATAGCACTCAAATCCCAAAATAAGAATAAAAATATTTTTGTTTCTTTTTTCTAAGAATTTGTTTTATGATGAATATTTGTATTTAAACCTTTAAAACAACAATGTGTATTTTGTTAGTTTAATTTTCTGTATCCAATCTTGACAGTAACTTAGGTTACATTTTAAAAAACTTTTTAATTTGTAGGAGGTGTATGTTTCTGTTAGAAATGTTAGAGCCATAAATTCATGCACATAAATTTTCTTTGATGGCTAAAATTAGATTACTTTTTCTTCTTCTTTTTTTTATTCAAAAAAAATTAGATAAGTTTGTTTATACATAAAACAAACTTATTGTTTAGCCAAAAGAATATAAACAATTGCTTGGTCTGTCCATTCTGTAAGATATGAATAAATAAACCTATCACTTGGAATCTGCTACTCTGGAAGTTGATTTTATATCCATTTTTTGTCCAATCAATGACCAAAGTTTAAATTATTTTATGTTATTTTCTTCTATCGCTTGGAATTTCATTTAAAAAGAACTAATTTGATGGAATACCTAAACAATTTTGTATCAATTAAAGCAGAAACTCACTCTCATGCTTGGAATATTCTCAACTTCAATGCAATAGAAAAACGATAGTTTAAAATCCCCATTGACTAATCGACACGCAGACCAAAGTGCAAAAAAAAAAAAAAAAAGGAATTGTGTTGTCCTTTTTTATTGAATTAGATTGTTTGACAAGATTGATTAGAATTAATTTTTTAGTTCAAAACACTGTAACATGTAGAGCTTTATATTGGAGCAACTTTTTGTCTTTTATTGTAACATGTGAAAGCTTTACACTATTTTTTAACTAAAAAATTAATTTTAAACAATTTTGCCAAACACTAATTAAAAGCACATGCATTCTTTATAGTTTTTTTTTTTAAAATATGTGTGTAGAAAAATATTTAAGAACTAAACACAAAAGCAAGAAGGTTGAAATTACAAGAATGAGAATGAAAGTTGAAAGTCATGCTTGAAAAAAATAATATTTTAAAGAATGTGAAAAAGTTATGTAATAGGGATAAATTAGAAGGAATATTTCTATACTACATAATAAAAATATAATCAATAATGCGCATTTGAAAATATATAAGATATTAGGGAAAGGAGAACATAAAGCCTTATGTCATCGACACATCGAATTGTACATTGGGATTTTTATATACAGTAAGATAAGATAAGATTTAGCAAGAAAACTATTTATTAGGGTCGTTTTAAAAAAAAAGAAATCATAAAGGATTAAATGAAGAAAGAAGTAGAAATAATAAGAAAATTTCTTAAAAAAAAAGAGCAATAAAAGCAAATAAAAGAAGAAGTATTGTGGAAGTGACACTGATCACATAGTCGGAAGAGGACCAAAAGTTGAATTCTTACTTTTATGTATGTAAAATAAAGATTCTGTTAAATGCTTATACAACTGAAAGTGACATCGATGCCTACTTTAATTCATCTATAATTATCTACGTCATCTCATCAATGCACACTATAAAATTGCCAAAGCTTGCCGGCTGAAAATAAAAATCAGTTCAAAAGGATGAGTAAAAAAAAAATCTCTTTGTGATTTTTCTTATCTGAGGATGAAGTAGGATACTTTTATTCAGTGTCATTCAGATACAAATGTAAGATCTGCTAATGGTCTTTCCATGCTTCCTACGAACTTCTTTGTCTTTCATGACTTGTTTCTTTATCTTCACTTGCAACTGTCTATTTTTTTTTTTTCCTTCTAATTGGAACTTCTCATGAGGCCAATGACGGGTCTAGGATTTTAATTCAATGGGGCACAAATAAAAACCAAAATTTCAAATTAAAACAAGAGGGAAAAAAATTTCTTAATAATCAATTTCATGTAATAAGTAACAAGTTATAATTGTACTCGACGAGGCTTCACGTTTTGAAATCGTTTTACGATGACCTTGTTATCAATGCTATCAAAAATATCTTTCTCAATATACATAATCAATCTATTGATCTCCCATTCGATTACGCAAATGATTCTTCACAATATTTATGCCAGAAACACTCTCTCAATTGTGGCAGTAGCAACCGGAAGAATTAGTGCGAGTGTAACAAGCAAGTAAACCAATGGATATACCTTAACCTTTTTCGTCTCATTCATCTTTTTTGCAAGATCTTCAAGTCCTTTGAGTCCAACAAAGTCCTTGCTAGAGCGCACATAAAAAATGTAAGTTTCAAGTTGGTTGTGAAGTTTCATGAGCTCTACAACAGAAAAGTCTTCAGGATAAAATTCAACAAGGCCGATCAACTTTTGCTTGTCATAAGCAGAGAATGAGTCTTTTATATACAAACATGCTATACAAAGAAGCAACTCAGTATTTACCTCAGTGCAATGATCATTTAGCTCTTGAAGTTGCATATCGATGATAGAATAAAATGACTCAACACAAAAGTGATGCAAATTTGTGACTTCTTGAGCTTTATGCCATGATCTCCCTTGAGTTACAAACAGATTATCCATGTTGGGAGCATTAATTTTGTGCTTTTCACAAAAAGAAGAAACTTCATCATAGAAAGAATCCCATTCTTCATCTTGCGTCATCTGTAGTCTTTGCTTGCATATCTTCACAAACATAGCATTCACAATATCCTGATATCTCCTCTGTAATGCCTTTGAGAAATCATTGGTATCCCTACTATGTCTTTCATCAACTGTAGGGTAAGTACAAAATCAAATGATTGTAGCAAACCCAACAAATTATTTTCTTCAAACTTTTGCTCAGAGCTCCCATCCTCTCTAATTATTTCAACAAGATCAATTGTAGATGAGAACATGGTGATCAACCGGATTAAAGAATCATAATATGAGCTCCAATGTGTGTATGAAGAATGTTTAAGAACAATCTCTTGATTTGAACCCCTTCCACTAGAAAGTTCACCATTATCAAGTGCATCAAAAATTTTGTTGCTTGTTTCTGATGAAGAATATCACATTGCTTAGATGAAGCTCCAGCAACATTGACCAAACTAGCAATTGAAAAGAAAAGACTTGCAACTTGAACATGTTTTTTTGCTACCGCTTCAAGAGCAAGTTAGAGTTGGTGAGCAAAACAATGAATGTATAAAGCTTGAGGCTTCTCCTTCGAAATAAGTGTTTTTAAACTATTTAACTCTCCTTGCATATTACTAGCTCCATTATAACCTTGTCCTCGTAATCTAGAAATGTTCAATCCATGTCTAGAAAATAAATCATCAATTGCATCTTTAAGTGAGAGAGCCGTAGTACTAGTAACATGTTCAAGACCCACAAAACGTTCAACTACACAACCATTTTTATTCACAAAACGCAACACTATAGCCATTTGTTCCTTCATTGAGATGTCACGAGATTCATCAACTAGAATGGAAATAATGCATCACCCATATCTATCATGATCCTATCAATGATTTCAACTGCAGCAGCATTTACGATATCTTTTTGTATACTAGGTGCAGTTAATTTAAGATTATTAGGAGCATTCTTGAAGGTAACGGATTTTACTTTGTCATTATGACTAGCTAAAAACCTCAAAAGCTCAAGAAAGTCAGTCACTTTGCTTTCTTAAATTTTTTGATTCATCATCAGCACAGAATGCAAGCCCTTGTCCTAAAAGAAACCGAATACAATCAATCGATGCATTCAATTGTAGTCGATATTCACTTCGAGTTTGATCTGTTTGAATCATGAAGGTATTATTGATACGCTGCTTTTGGTTCCTAGGAGCTTCAAGCTTGATCCAAGTTTGGTTATGAACACTGTTAGGGCCTCCAACATGAGCATCAAATCTTCCCCCTTTTTTTTTGTCCAATTTGATAAACCCGTACTAACAAAACAATCATTGCCCCTTGTTCTCCCATACTCAGTTTAAATAGATAGCAACAAAGACAATATGCAGCATCGTTGGCTATGCTATATTCTAACCAATTAGCATATTTAACAAACCAATCGCGGTTGAAAATTCTTAATTTGTTTCTAAATTTCGTGAAAGGAAAATTATGTTTCAAAGATTGACAAGGACCTTTTAGTATGTATGATCTTAGAACATCATCTCAAATATTTGGATTATAATCCACAATAGGAATTCTTAGCATCAAATCTTTCCTTTATTTTCCAATTTGATAATCCCATGGTAACAAAACAATCACCGCCCGTTTGTTCTCTAGTACTTGGTTAAAATAGATAGCAAGAAAGACAATATGCAGCATCTTTGGCTATGCTATATTATAACCAATTAGCATATTCAACAAACCAGCCACAGTTGAAACGTCTTGATTTGTTCCCAAATTTCATGAAGGGAAAATTATGTTTCAAAGATTGACAAGGAGTCTTTAGTATGTTTGCTCTTGAAACATCATCTCGAATATTTTGATTATAATCTGAAAGAGGAATTCTTAGCCCAGGATCCGCCGGAAGGTTTGTTGAGTCAAATTTCTCTCTACCTGATTTTGCATTATCATTGTTTCTACCGGTTGGAACTGGTGACTCTAATTTTCTTTTGTAATCAAAATACCTCAACATAACTGATTCACAAAATTCAAAAAATAAATTTAATCATACTATAGTAACATTATCTATATTTAAAAAAATAAAATGTCATAAAACATTCTGAAACAATCTACATGTATGCAAAAAATAAAATGCAATTCAAATATAATCCTTTTATAATGAAGATTAAATATTCAAATTAAAGAAATAAAATTAAAATAATTAGCACATCTGATGCACAAATTGGCAGGGAAAGAAAAAGTTGATTCTTTGAACAGTTTCAAGAAGTTTGGACTTTTGTGGAGAAAAAAAAAAGAAAAAAAGTAATAGAAAAATATTAGTTAACTTTTGTCTCTATGCGCCTGCAGGGAAAAAAAAAAGCTCATATCTTGCACAGTAATGAGTGATTCATGCGAGAAACATAGAAAAAAGAAAGAGAGAGAGAAAGTGGTCCTGCGAGAAATATAAAGAGATGCAAGGAGAAGGAAAAAAAAACAAAGTTGTTCAAAAGAATCTGAAAGAACAAGTTGTTCAACCTAAATTACAAAAAAGTCTCCAAAAAAAGTCAAAGAGACTAAATTAGTGGGGGCACAAATGGAAAATCACCTAAATTTAATATAGTTTTTTTTTTTTTAATTTTATTTCACGTGCTCCCACTGGCCCCTGCACAAATCCGTCACTGCATGAGGCTGCATTTGCCTGCCTTGTGGCTTTATAAGGACGGTAAGAGGTACCTTGTCGTGCGACGGCAATCCAGCGGTGAGCCTCCGCCGAGGAAAGAAAGAATTGTTTCCGACATAGTTGTGTGTAAGTGTGGGAAGGCTTTGTTTTGTCTGTCATGGAGAAAAGTGTGGATATTTAAAATAATCCTCAAAGTTCTTATGGTTCTTCTCCTGACTTATTGTTTTGTGTTGTGTCCTGGAATTA
Organism: Artocarpus hirsutus; assembly: GCA_946598075.1. Lineage (NCBI taxonomy): Eukaryota > Viridiplantae > Streptophyta > Magnoliopsida > Rosales > Moraceae > Artocarpus > Artocarpus hirsutus. The sequence continues at coordinate 99,937 of CAMOHE010052249.1, read as the reverse complement.
GGATTTGTTCTTGTGCAATGTGTTATCATATCATGCACGGTGAGACTGGTTAATCAAATTCTTTGTTGTTCTGCTTTTGCCTTTTCTGTCTTGATTGTTCATAATGGCGCTAAGTTTGTTTTTGTTGATAGATTTGGGTTCGGTTCCATGTTTTCTTGACACAGTTCTAAACCGTTAAGAATTAGAATCATATCACATTAAGAAAAGTGTGTTAAACGTACGACCGTCTAATAAAACTAGATAACAACATGAAGGTTCAAACTTGTACACACTCTTTTAAGTTACCTTGAAATTTTCCAAATGCAGAAACCCAAAAAATTTTGAGCTTAATGTTTGTTTTCTATGACGATGGAACAAAACGACAATGGCATTGCTTGGACCTTGCACGGTACCAAAGTGCACTATATAATCATATTTATAATTGACAACAGGAGGTACAATGACAACGACAGTGCAAAACTTGTCGTGATTTCATCATGGGAAATCCATTCCAAGACGTCCTCTTATAATAGCTGAGGAGAGAAGTACCAAATTTGTTAAATCTAAGTTACCAACATATCTTCTTTGCAGAGAGGACCACCAAGAACAAAGGACATTAGACGGCTGATTTCACCTTTCACTACTAATCTCTCTAAGATTACCTAATTTGACAACCTAATACAAAAGAGCAAGAAACAATTAAATAAAGGGATTAAGAAAAGAAGAAAAAGCTTCTCATGCTTAAGTTGGGATTATCACACTTTGTCAGTATTGTCTACCACCACTGACTGACCTACAAGGGAAGAGCAGTGCAGACATTGATGTGTCGCATTGGGTTCGCCACCTCCTTCCCACCGGCATGCTTGATGAACTCGGCCGGGGAGAGAAAACTGCCGTGGCAAACACACACTATGCTCACTTGCCCTTTGGTGTACTTGTAAAGAAATCCATCAATTCTTTTCCCATTAGGACCATCCCCAGTGGTTGTCACACTAGGCATTCTGTTCATCACATCCGTCCAATTGTTCAAAACCTTCCCACTAGAAGCTTTGACCTTCTTCGGTGGATTTTGCTGTGGTTTATTGTTCTCTAATTCTGCAGGCTTGACAAATTGGCCCCCATTGGATACCATTGCCGAGAACATGGCGGAAGGTTCCACGGCGTTCTTCGAACTGGTTTTGTTGTCTCTTGCAGCAGTTAAGCGTTCTTGTCCTGTATGGATTTGGTATCACAAAAACTGAGTCATTGGTAAAGAATAATGCAAAAATGAAAAAGGAAGAACATTTAGTTTTTGGAAGTTTAGGCTAATCAGAAAAATCATCAATTTTCCCTCTTTAGATAACTCTATGCTGCAGAGTCTTGTGCACATGGAAGACTTTGCTATACAATATTATTGGAAGCAGAAGGGAAACTTTCTAGCAAAACATGGGATATTTCTCCTTTTCTTTTATAATCCAAATGGGTAATTGTGTTTGCAACTAAAAAAAACTCTTATCAAGTATAGATTTGATCCATGCCGAATTACATTTAGTTGGTCAAGTTGTAGTCCTCCAATTCCAATCTTGAATCTTTGGTTAAAATAAGACAAATTGTTTTAAAGTTCACTTGTGCTGTGCTCCAAAAGCTCAAACTCCCAAGTCTCAAAAACAATACAAGTCTCTAAAAACGAATTTTCTATGCAGACATCATAAGCCAATGCAAAAAGATTTCAGAACATGCGCACGGATCTTCTGTTCTCAGAAAATTGCATGTACATTTTCTACAAGCAGGATAAAAAAAGAAAAAGAAAAGAAACTGTCTTCTGACACAACAAGCATCCAAAACCAAAAGAACATCCCTATCCACCCAAAAAAAAGGTATCCAAAACCAAAGCAAGCCCATAACTAACACTGCTCAAGCACAAACACAAATAGGCCCATTGGAATTTCAGACCAAGAACTGAAGTATTAAGTTTAGAAACAGTACAAAAAATTACTGTATAACACTTTCAACACAAAGCATCGAAAGACAAATTTTTTTTTTTTAATTAAAGGGTCAAAGCATAAAACTGAACCTCATTTAAAAAATAAATAAAAACACGCACACACAAAAGGAAACATGTAGAACACAACTTTGAATCGTCACTTCTTTTTTTTCCCAGTTCTGTTAAATCGTTGTCGTTAAATCCGAGGTAATTTGAACTAATCCGACGGTCAAAACCTGTTATAAGTCAGTAGGTTTTTTATCCTACCCAAAAAAAAAAAAAAATTATCGGAGCAAAGAAAGACTAATTAAATAAATAAAAAAAATTAATCAAAGAAATCTCACCTTTGATCTTACAGATGGCACGACTCAGAGCAGCACTCTTGGCTGCAGAAGCCGCCGCCCAAGCAGCTATCTCCGACGTCGGCGACATCACCGCCGGCGAGTGCGACACCTCCTCCTCAAGAGCGTCCCTGAAACCCCTCTGCTTCTCAGCCAACCTCTTCTTCGCCGCCATTCTCCTCATCGACGCCAAGTCCCTGAGCTTAACCATCTCTTCTTCACAGCTTTTATCACTATTGGTCTCCGTCGGAAGCGAGCAACATCTCGACAGAGGGAGAAACGGAAGGGTTTCTCTGCGGTGAGTCTCGGATTCTTCTCCGGCGATAGAAGACGACCGAGCCAAAGGATTTTGCTTTTCCTTCGTGGGTTTCGCGTAGATTCCTCCCAAAGAGAGACAAAGATTGAGTTCTGGTTCTTCGTCTTCCTCTTCTGATTCCGAACTTGACAAAACCGATAACTGGGCTTTGTCGTTTGAATTTTCTCGGGAAAATCGCCAGAAAAAATTTGTTGGGTTTTGTTCGCAGTTCGGAAATGGCATCTGGGTCTGACCAAAGTTGATCATCTGATTAACTTTAGCCATTTTTTTTGCGCTCTGCTACGAAGAATTCAGAAAGCAAGACCCAAAATTTATAGCAAAATTGGGCAAACCCAGATGAGATTTGGAGAATTTATGGCGAAGAAATAAGAACGGAACTTATCGGAAGAAGAAAAAAAATATCTAACAGAGTTTCTGGTTTCGGTTTCGGTTTCGGTTTCTTTTTCCCCTGAAACAGAGTTAAAGCTCCACGTGGTTAACAATGGCGGCATAGAGAGAGAGAAAGGAGCTTATTCACAATTTCACATTTATGTTCCGTTAATCTTTTCTGGCTTTTATCATGAGAGTGTCTGAGTGATTGTGCAACTTGCAGGGTTGTCACTAGCAGAGACAGTAATCTCACTCAGTACACCGCCCGCCTGTGAACTAGCTGTAACCCTGTTTGTATAGGTGGTGTATTGTGACATGTCTGATATCCAATGGTATTATGTTGGGGGCTGGTTTGTAATCTGGAGGGTAAATCCGGAAGAGGAAGTGGTCTTTGTTGTGATTATGGGGGTGAGAGACGAGAAAGAGGGGGGATTTTTTTGACGTGGAGACACGTTTCGATCACAGGACAGGAGATTCCCCACGATTTCCTAGATTCCCTATAGAGCCACTTGCCCTTTTGCTTGTCTTTTGGAAAATTTTAGGGCCCTTTTGTTGAGTGGCGCCTTCATAGTGTAAACACTGTAATGTAAAAAGTGCATTGTAAAGTTTTTATATTCCACCAGAGTGTATTAGAACACAAATTCTATAACATGTAAAGTATTTGAGAGGTATATCTTGTTTAAGTTAAAATTAAAATTGTCAAATATTATATACATTTTGTAACTTAAATTATATAGTTTTCAACTTTTTTTCTCAAACGTTATAACTGTAATTTTTATAATTTTAATTCCTAAAGTCTTGAAATATATCGTTATGCAAGTCATTATTTATATTGTTTTAAATCTACAAGTTTATAGTCACTTAACAAATTTGAAAAAATTTCTTTAAAGAAGAAGAAAAATAGATTATAATTTACATATGATCTTTTTTTTTCTTTGAGAGTAATTTTTTAGTTCTTTTTTTAACCATTTCAAAATCTTCGCATGCCATTCTTGTGTTACATATTGTTTGAAAATATATTTATTTTATTCCGGAATCATGTAGATTATGTCACTATGCTTTTTGAACACTTTGATCCTTACACACTAAAATTAACAAATGAATTTTGAACAATAACGTCCAACTTCATTGTAACTAAAATTTTTGTAAAATTAGTTTCATTTATGCAAAATGTTTTAGTTTCTAATGGTTCGTTTGTAATAATCATGAATATAATATTTGTCATTTAACACAACTATTTTTATAAAAATTTAAATTATATGTCTCTGGGACGTAGTGATCTTTGTAAAATTTCAAAAATCTATTGTTAATTATAATGTAGAGGTACCAAAGTGGTCAAAAGTTTAAAAGTAATTGGTTAAAATTTAATAAATGTGGACATTCTTAAGTTAAAATATTATAAGATGTTAAAGAGAATGATTTAAACTTAGAGGGTGTTTGGTTAAAGGTGGTGTGAACTACAAACTAGTTATGAATAATGTAAAAATCTCATATGTTACAGTAAAAAGAAAAAAATTACTATAATGTAAAGCTCTCATATGTTATAATAAAAATAATTCTTACAAATAATTCTTATTACCAACTAAACACTCTATTATTATTCTTAAGTTAAAAAAATTATAAAATGTATATGAGAATACTTTAACAAATAAGTTTGAACCATAGTTTTATAATAGTTTACTCTTTTATCTCTTACTGCTTATGATTTTAGCTTAACCCTCTTAAACATCCTCTTAATGATTACACAAATGAATATCCACGAGAGTCATTGGTCATTATTATTATTTTTTTCAAAAAATAACTTAGGGGCATGATAGATGCGTCTGATCTAGCTAGTACATGAAGCTAACGTGTGGGCCATTCACAGTCCCAAAAACGGCTACGGGTCAGTAAAGCGTGGTTGGGCCCCACTCCAAGCCATCAAGACTGCAACTTGCGCTTTTCTTTTCTCTCTTTTTTTTTTTTTACTTTTGTTCTCATGGCAGGCAAATTGGTACGACCCGTCAGGACTTCTCCACGTGGCGGAAATTTGATGGAGATAAGGACATCGACCGTGGGATATGTGGGACCCGTTGCCCTCATCCACTTGGCAACTTGCAACACCACTTGTCGACAGCAAACCCCGTACTTTCTTCTGTGACGATATCCCAACCTCACTTTCTTTTCCAACGCGCCTCCCGGAGCGTGTCTTGGATACCCTTCTGACGGTATTACCCCTCTGAACAATTTTTTTCGGTTTTTTTTTTTTTTTTCAACCTATATTCTCAAATGGGTTTAATTGTTCACGAAATGATGGGAAAAGAGAAGGTCCGTTTATATCATACGTTTAAAATATAATGATTTGAATTTTGTTTTAAATAAGAAGTTTGAATAGTATGGTTTTAAAAATGGATTCAAAATCTTGAAAATAAAAGAGAAATAATCTTGAATTTAAAGGAAACTTTAAGTTCAACTTGTGACATCATGATTTAAAATGATTTTGAGTTTTTGGCTATCAAACATTAGTTTAAGAGAGATTTTAAGATGAAACCATGTGAACTGTCCAATCAAATGAGCTCATAGTTTATGATTATAAATCCTTATTTAAAAAAAAATTGAGGAAGGCAGCAAGTCTTAGCTTCTGATACAATTTTTTTTCTTTCTTCATTATTATTTCAATGCTAAATACCCAATACAATGGTCCTTCGTATGACCATATAAACCTGTATAATGAATACTAACTCGTATACATTTTATCATGTTTTTCTTTGATATGTAACATTTGTGTATTTAAATGTTAAAACCACATAGAAGTTCAAAAAAAAAAAAATGTTAATAACTACATAACAAAAGAGTAATTTAACTTTAACATTTATGCCAACTTTTATGGGCATATGTTTTTTCTTTTCCTTTTTAAATCATAAGAGGTACACAACTTGAGAGAAATAGAGAGAGAGGGAGAATGAGCTAAGCAGGGTTATTTTATTTCTATAATAATAGAATAGAAACTTGGGGATTGAGATTAGGAGAAGATATGATGCTAAAGAAATGCTTAATTATTCCATGTTGCAAGGTTTAAAGATACGAGTGTTTCCAATATAAAAACATGGGCAATGCCACCATTTTGTCAAGTTGGAAATATTTATACACTAAACTCATGTGGGGAATTTTGACAAAATCACAAGATTCCATTAACGTCGCGCAAGTCTATTGGCCTTTTGGACTGCAACTTGGGATTGAATTAAGTTCTCCTATCAAATTGGGATATTTTTAAGGTTTGTCAGTCCAGATTACAACTTTACTTATTACGTTACTTTTTTAGAGAATTTTTATAATAGAGAAGACAATTTTACTTAATTAATGAAGCGTGGATGTTTTTGCCGTTGATTATTTAACCGTTAAAATCTTAATCTATTATTTAAAACACCATATTTTATCAATAGAATAAAATTGTTTTATCTGTTATAAGAATTTTTATGTTTTAATTTATTTTTATAGAAATAATATTACTAATTACAATTGAGAGTGGTTAAAACTATTAGTTATTCCTAGAATGCCAAGATTTATCGAGCTTTAAGTATAAAAATAATATTATTGCCGTAAAGGATGGGGAATAAAGCAATTGCAAATGGAGCAATACCTTAGCAAAATGAAGAAACAAAGGACAAAAACGAATAAGGGCCAAAAAGAACGCAATCACAGCCTTGCACGTCATAAGATAAAGCCAATTTTTAAGTCCCAATTATTTGTTGGATCTTTGACCTCAATGGAAATCCCACTCTTCTTCCATCTTAGTCGTCTAGTTAGTGTCCATGTAGGAATTTCTTTCTTTTCTTCAACTTCTTCTTCTTCTCTCTCTCACCGCTCCATTTGGCTTATACTTTTGTTTTTGTTGCCGTCTATAATTTTTTTAGTTATTTACATTTTTATCCCTTGTGTTTTAAGTTTTATTAAAAAACTAGACTTTGATTTTCAATTTCATCAAATATGTATCTTCATATTCCCTTAAATGCATATATTTATATATTTTTTTGATCAACTCTTAGTTTTGACCTAAAAAATTCCCAAAATATACATAAATTGAAAAACAAAAAACTTTAAAACCTTTAAAAATTTTAAACCACAGTTTTTGACCTCAAAATCTCCAAAAATAGTCTCAAAATATTTTTTTGTGTTTTTTTTAATTCTTGATTTATTAGAGTTTTATTTTTTTAACTTAAGGATAAATAATCATTTTAAATGTCAAAATTAATTATTGATTGAGGTAAAGTATAAATTTGTGTATTAAATATAATCTATTTAATGAGATAAAAAACTAAATGTATAATTTTGATTAAACCAAAAATAGAGGGTGTAAAAAAGTAAATACATTTTTTTTTTGTAAAGTTAATAAATGTCCTTTTTGTTCTTCACTTTACTGTCATCTTTAAAATTTATGTTGTTTCTAAAGGAGGTGTCCTTTTTAGTTTTCAAGATGTCTTCAATGTCGTTGCGATTTTCATTTTGTGTTATGGTTATTATTTATAAGGGTTATTATTATTTTGATATCCTGTGTCATAGAAAAACATTATATTGGTATCTTGCTGTTTGAAAAATGTCAAAATAATATCCTGTAGTTTTTAAATATCATTTTGGTATCATAAATTCTAGTTTTATGACGTGAAATTTCTAACATTTTCTTTTAATTAATGAACCTTGAATTTTTTTTAAGAACTATTAAAGAAAATAAATAGAAACAAGATAAAAAAAAAATGAATGAATCCACATACATGCTTTTCTTTAATGAATTTTATCAAATCTTTTGTTTTGATTTTCTATTATAGTTTTGCAAATTAATTTGAGGTTCAATAATGTAAGAGTAAAAAAAAAAATTTCACATAAAAAATAAACTCGGGATACCAACATGAATTTTTAAAGACTAGAGGGTATCATTTTGATATTTTTTAAATAATAAAATATCAATATGATATTTTTTAAAATACAGAGTATCAAAATAATAAAACCTTTTATTGTAATTTATGTTGCCTTTTCATGGTTATTATCAATATCAACCTCTCTTTTGTTTTCTTAGTGGAGCTTTTTTTTTATTTTTTTATTCATTGCCCCCATTTATTTATAAGTTAAATCACAACTTAGAGCTCTTTCTGGTAATACTTTTTTTTACAAAAATTTAAATTTTTATTCACGCTTCCCATTCGAATCTACGTATCAAACCAACTATAAGTTTTGTCTGATCTTCTAATTCTTTTGTTGATTTGAAGCTGTCCTCAATTTGTTTTAGCGATTGTTTTTCAGGCTGACAGGTTGTAGTTCAATTCGAGTATTTTTGTCCTTTTCAAGTTTGGTTGCTTTTCAAGACCTCGTTGTTTTTGAGATTTTTCTTCTTTTTTTTTTCTTTGTTGTATCGTTATTCGTATTAAATATTCTATAATCTTAATTTCTCGGTTTTCTCGTTTTGCCGTCATTTCGACTGTTGTTGTCGTTGTCGTCATCAAGTAGTTCATAATTTTAATTTCTTATTGTCGTTTTCCTGTTTTTGCTGTCAGTCCCCCTGTTGTTGTCGTTTTCGAGTGTTTCTTGTTTTTATTCTTGTTTTCATTCTCTTGTCATTTTTATAGTCTCGTCGTCTTAAATTTATTTTTTTAATTTAAAATTGTTGGGGACCAATTTGTGAGAGTGTTTTACAAATATGTCACATTTTGGACTGTAGATTGAAATAAACCACATAGAAAAAAACTTTTTAAAAATATACCACAAATCACTTGTTTTTTTTATAATTTTACTCTTGTATTGATTTTTATGAGTGACATATAATATAAAAGTTTTTTTTATAAATGACAAAAGTAAATCCATTATTCAACAATAAGAAGGCATTATTTAATTAGAAAAAATTACAATAAATGTCCAAATTATTGTTATGAAATTAAGATCTAACACAATATTTAAAATATCTTAAAAATATCCTTAATGATATAGTAATTATCTTAATGATATTACATATTGTACTATATAATTACATATAAATAATTTTAATGATATCATTATGAGACATTTATAAAATTTTTTACAAATTAGAGTCATATTTTAATTCAATAAACGTAATTGGACCAACAGTCTCATTAACCCTATTTATTAATATTAGGAGCCCAAATCGAAGGCCCAATTGTTGGGCGGAGAGGATAGCTAATGACCAAGAAGATTGAAGCGAGCCGACTTGTGTACTCAATCAACGAGCATTCGGAGTTGGAGACTGGCCTAATTGACAGGTCCTGAGGATCAACGGTAGTCACAAAGTATTCGAGTCAGTCCACTCGTTACAGTCGCTATGATCAATTTGCCAGAAGAGGATTAATTGACTCAGGGCAAATAACTGCATTAGGAAAGTTGCAATCTACGAATTCGACCATTAAGTGATCTACGATATGAACCAATGAGTGTTTGACATGTGTCCCACTGCGTCTCCACTGCTTATGGCCCACTAACGCAACATATGAAAGTGAACATGATCAATCCTGTCTTTATAAATAAGTCTCTTTCTGGGCTACAAACTCGTTTGCAGACACATTGACAAGAGCACCTTCGCATCCTTATTCTCCAAAAAAACTATTGTAACTTGTACCATATTCTTCACATATTGAAAGGATTCGTACGGCTCGTTCAAGAGTGAATAACTATAAATTTGTGGTCTAAAATTTACTTTATGTTAATGTTCGTTGATTATGATTATAGTAAACTAATATTTGTTTGATTGTTTGCAAGTATTCGAAGTTGTTAAGGTTTTAACAACGATAATCAAGGACCCAAATACTCTTAATTTCATTAATTACAGAACACTAATTGTCATTTATTTCTGACCGTAGATAAACACCTCTACAAAAGTTCTTTCGTTTTTCAAGTCTCTCTCTATATGAATCTATCTATCTATCTATCTCTCTCTTCAATATTAATGGCTGTTGTGGGTTTCAGGCTGTCTTGTATGTGGATGTCGTTTTTCAGGTTTCTGTTGGTTTAAAGTTTAATCGCTCTCTCTTACACGTTAATGGCTGTTGTCGAATTCAAAGCTGCCCTTGTCTGTGGATGTCGTTTTTCATGTTTCCGTTGGTTTAAGATTCACGACGTTCCCCTAAAAAAACCAGTTTCATGTCGTTTTCGTGTTTATCGTATGCATCTGTCGTTTTTTCAAGTCTGGGACAAATTTTGTTACGGAGCTTAATGGCGTCATTATGACGCTACCCTTTCACGCTCGACAACCAGTGGCCATTATCGTCCATTTTGTCCTTTAAAAAAAGCCTAGGCTAGCATAATTTACTTCCATCTCCATCCACCGCTTCTGCTACAGTAAATTACATTTACATTTTGTATCCTAAACTATTAGCTTTTTACACAATGTAACCTAAATTTTGAAATCATTAACAATTAAACTCTAATAGCTATCAAGCGTGAGTTTTTTTTAAGGACAGAGCTTATCATTATAAGAAAAAAATTGAAACCCAAGAGGTAAAAAAGAGTACTAAACGGAGAGTAAAAATAGCTGTTAGACATCAATTGCAATGAATTTAAATTTATGATACATTTTGGTCAAGATTGAAAGCTTAAGATGTATTATGCAAAAAAATGACTAGTTCAAGATGCAGCAGCGAAATTTACTCCCACTATCTAGTACCTTTGATGTGTGTTGATTTCAGAAAACTTGAAAAAAAAAAAAAAATTTTTGCCCTTTCCTTGTAATTTGGTGCCAGAGATGGTTTTGGAACTAAAACTTCCCCAGACCTTGCAGTGAAATCAAAGCAACAAGAAGTAAATCATATTTGAGCCATCCAAACACATAACTATTAAGCTTCTAAACTCAAAACCAGTTCGTTCATCTATAAAAAAACACTGGGACCAAGCACTCTCAGCACGCTTCAGAAACAGAAAGAAATCATCTTCTTCACTACAAACGAAAACATGGCAGAATACCCATCCTTGAGTGTTATTATGAGCTCGATCCATGTCACAGACAGAGAGACTACATTTCAAAATATAGCTAGCTAACTAAGAACAGCCCCCATAAATATCCTCATATTGCCATTAGATCACCGTAATTTCGCATCAGAACTATTGATCCCACAAAAAGCCCCACTGCCCGCAGCAATTTCTGCAACCGAAAAATATAAAGAAATTGGAGTGAAACTGTTTTCTCAACCAAACCAATGCATTTCTACGCTAATAAATCGTGAGATCCACACACACAGAGAGACATACACAGACAGAAAAAAGCAAAAAAACAGTAAGACATCCGTTAAGAATTATAGATCCTAATAATTTTACGGCCGCGGCAATAAAGTCATAAAAGAAAAAAACAAACGAGGAAGAAAACACAATTTTTAGAGGTTTTTTCTCAATTGAGAGCTACCATTGTGTTGGAAAAATAAGTTCAAACTCATGTATGAACTCAACCAGTGTTAAGCTCTCATATGCTACAGTGTAAAGTAAATGCATGCTACAGCAAAAAACTCTCATATGCTATGCAAAACACCCGTCCACTCTCAGTCGCCGTGGTAATTCACTGATACTATGATAAAAGAAGATTACAGGAAGAATAACATATTTCTCAAATTCACTGTGTTTTCTCGCACCCATCTCTTAACCCTAAAGACGACGCCCCCTTAATACGAAGAAAACTCCATCATTCATCAGATCCTCATTAAAATTCATCTGATAAAAAAATATATGTGATATTATATTCCTCGACACAACACATGGAAAAACAAGACCAGTCTCCAGACCAGAGCAATATCAAGTTAACCAAAATCGGAGCTGAAAATTCAATCAATAATGTTACAAAAAAAAATTCAAATTCATCCCTTATTTTAGGGCAAAAATCCCAACAATTCCCTTAATTTGTTTAAGCGGAAAAAGTCTGCGAACTTAAAATAGATGTAAACACCTTAAAAAATGAAAGAAACAAACAATCAAATTAAGTTTTCTTTATTTTCTTTCAAGATTTCATAATACTTGTGAACAACACGCGAACCAGTAAAGAGAAATCTAGAGCTAAAGTGATGAAATTGTCAAGAGAAATTACAAATCGAATTAAAAAAAAGAAGAAGATTACCATGTTGTGGGCCCACTTCTCCTCGTCGTTGTACTGGGCGCACAACAAACGTTTCACCTTGTCCAGTGAGGCAATAGAGTCCGCCATTGATGCAGAGAGAGAGGGGGAAGGGGAGATGATGAATTTAGGATTCTGATTAGGGTTTTGGGTTTTAGGAGAGACTTACCAGGAAATGTTGGGCGTCCTCCTGAAAGGTGTACCATATTAAATTACGAAAATATCCTCCACTGCTTCTCCCGAACTTGGCCGCTCGAAAGGGTCATCATTGTAAAGTCATCTTTAACTATAATTTGTTAAAACTTTTCATATTCACCGGCTAACGGGTTGTACAGAGTTTTAGTACAACCCATCAGTTACAATTATAAACAATATAAAATTTTTAATAGTTGTAGTAAAAGCAAAATATTATTATAATGTAAAACTCTCACATATTACCATTTTTAGATTTAAAATGTCAGAAGTTCCAAACGGAAGCAAAATACCACATTTGCTTATTAATTAATCTATGAAAAAATTACAATACAATACATGACCAAATTGCTCTTATGAATAGAATATCTTATAATATCCTCAATGGCATAGTAATTATTCTAATGATATCATATTTTTTTGAATGGGTAGTTGTATTTCAAGTCAACAAAATGCACACACCAATACTAATGAAAGTGACCAGATTACACAAAAATACCCTAAATCGGCTTCACCATTAAATTCAGGTGAACCTTTCAAAGGGATTCAACTTCTGCCAATAAGACGTATCAATAATAGAGCACCTTGGCTCGTTTAACAAATCCGCTACGATCGATGGAGTACTTTGATAGATGGAGACTATAAGACCCGTATTATAACAATAACATATAGTAGCACCATAGAGGACAAGCTCAAGTGGGCTGGACTTAAGACAAAACCAGAGAGTGGAAAGGCTACTCTTGTTATGACAGACTAGAAACACAACCATGAAACCAAAAACACAAGCTGAAGGCAAAATTGCCTTTACATTACAACACAAAACCAAAATATGAACATAGCAAAAATCTTTGGAGTTGATCCAGCCATCGTGAGTGGAGAGCCTAGAGACTACTGCAATAAACAAAGTCGGAGAGACGGGAAAGGAGGCAAGCCTTTCTCATCATGTGACAATCATGCGCTGTTGTCGCCTGACGTCGAGACAGCCATGGAGGACCGTCTCTCTGAGGAGAGCAAGACCCCTAAGCTGCTTAAGCGCCTGGAAACCTCCACGCCCTCTTGATGAACTCTGTTGAACACCCTCCTCCATAGGGCTTTGACGGCCCTAATATATCTAGCAGCCCAAAGCTCAAGACCCCTGACGTTCTTTCAGTCCATGCTAGCCCCTCCCTTACCCCCGCCCTTGTTGCATGCAGAGGATGCCCACTGCATCAGCCTCCTGTCTTCGGTGCCTCACGCCCACGAGCCAAACTCCTCCAAAACCACTTTTGCAGCATTATCTTGGTACCAAAACTCCGGGTTGGATGTCTGAAGGCCAGCTCGTAGGTGACACCAAACTTCGGGCCTACATAGACTTGGCGGCTCACAAAGAAAACCAAGGAAAGAAAATCCTAGTAGAGCTCGAGAGTAGAGAGAGATAGAAAAAAAAGAATTTTTCATCATATTTTATACTATATAATGACATAGTAATAATTTTAATGATATTATTTTGAGACATATACAAAATATTTATAATCTATAGTCATATTTTAATTCATTAAACATAACTATGTCATTTATCTCATTAACCGTTAAACTTTTATGCTTTAACATTACTTTTACAAAACAAATGACCCAATTTTGTTTATTGAATTAAGACACAACTGCAGTTTATAAATATTTCACATACATCCTTAAATGATATTATTAAAATAGTTACTATATATTTATATAATATTAAATATGATATTATTAAAATAATTACTATATTTTTAAAAGCATTTTAAAGATATTTTAAGTATTGTATTAAATTTTAATTTTATTACAATAATTTGATCATTTGTGAAGTACTGATCTTTTTTCTACGTTCACAACATCTATTAAGATGACAAGTGACACGTAAGGAAAACCAACTCACACTTTCCTGAAAAATCCCATGCATATCTCTGCACAATTCTATCACTACTCAGAAAAAGCTTTGATCGGACGGTGGAAACAAATAATGCCCAAATCTTATGAAGTCCAATCTTAGAAAAATTGAGAGTAAAAATCTTTTTTTTTTTTAAGTAAAAATCATCTTTCACTTGAACAAAATTTACATAGAATTAATCACAAAATTTTATTTATCCATTTATAACCTTATTGATAATATGCCTTTGATCTTTGAAGCGTATTTTTTTAATGAAAATTAACATGTCATTGGCATAGGATGCGTAATGTCCGAGTCTTTTTATCATTCTATTATGTCTAAAAAACTAATTTGAATTAAAAATTGATATAATTTACATTTTTTATTTGTTTGAGAAAATAAAATAAATTAAACCTGAAAATAATTTAAAAATAGTAATCTCACCTTTCATTTTGCATGCCTGCACAACAAGGAGCTAACAAAGTAATTGTTTATTAATTGTTCCATAAGCCTCATTTTTCATGTTTTATTTTTGTTAAAAATCTTTTTTTAGAGTTATTTATGTTAAAAATCCTAACAGAGAGTTTTCCTTTATATTTTATAGTTTAGGGGAAAATTATGTCATGTTAAAAAAAAAAATCAGAGGCACATTATTACAAAGTCTATAGTTGAAAAGGAATTCTAACAATTTATCAAATTAAATATTTAGGTTTCACATTTTTGTGGTCACATGTTTAACTTAATGCTTTTCATATTCTTTAAAAAATGGTTCTTTTATTAAGAATGATTTTTTTCAGTAAAGACACATACCAGTACGGTATGTTTTTAGCTGTTGGATCTGGTTAAAATCATAGTCCTGGTATAGACTTATAAACAAAAAGTCTTATTGTTAAGTTATTTTTATTTTTATCTTTTTTTTTAGTTTCGACAGAAAGAAATTGCCTATTAAAAAATCTTCATTAAAAAAGAAAACGGAAGCACTTTTTTTTTTTAAGAAAAATTATAATCTAAAGCACTTGGTTGGTACAAGTTGAACCTCAATGACAGTTATAGAGCTCAAAACAGTCCCTTATAACACATATGGAGGAAACACCAATCATTACAGCCAACCATGACATGACACGTGGAATCAAAAATCTTGAAGCCAATCCTTCATTTTTTCTTGTCCATCATTCGTTCAGATTGTTGGCTTCCTCCTGAGATCCTAATTCAACCCAACTTCAACATTCCAACCGACCTCGGTGAACCACATTCAGAACACGTACTCCTAGAAAGAGAAACAATGGCTGCAAGAGCATTTTGTGGCTCCAACGCAATAACAGAGAATTCTTCCTCTTTTTCGCCACTTCTCATCAAATCCATGGCCACCCAGAAGCCCATTCCAGCTGCTAATAGAACTGTCAGCTCCAGGAAGGTCAGTTATCCTTCACACCAAATCTGGGTTTTTTTTTTAATTTAATTTTTTTCATTTAATTATTTCTTTTTTCAATTCAATGATATGGCTCTAATTTCTTGAACCTTTGTTTTGGGAAGTTATGACTTTTACCCTGAGGCAAATATATCATTTCTCTAACTAGGAATAATTGAAAGGAAATATCTATGTGCTTTCAAGAATTACATTACCATGCTCTACTTAGAAGCACGTGCTATTCAAGATAAGCAATTTTATTGACTGTCATAGCGATTAGATGAAAACTGGGTTGTTGTGATAATCACATGTTTCCTTCATAATTGTTGGCTCTTCTGTGACATATATTATCTTCAATGATTGTAAACTGTTGTGTACTAAAATGGGTTACCATTACAATCCACAGAATTCAACTGTGTTCCCCCTAGGCGAGCAAGGTCCACGGAGCAGCCCCTTGACAAGCGGCACACCAGTGAAGTTGCTAACAAGGGTGGAGCAGCTGAAACTGCTGACCAAGGCAGAGAAAGCTGGCCTGTTGTCGGCTGCCGAGAAGTTCGGGTTCTCACTTTCAACAATAGAGAGGCTCGGTCTGCTGTCGAAGGCAGAGGAATTAGGGGTGCTATCAGCAGCCACAGATCCAGGAACCCCAGGGGCATTGTTGACACTGAGCGTGGTTTTGTTGGTTTTGGGACCTTCTTTTGTTTACTTTGTGCCTGAGGACTATCCTTGGGAGATAGCCCTTCAAGCCATTGTTGCTTTGGTCTCTGTGGCCGGGGGTTCTGCAGCTTTTGCTGCTTCAAATCTTGTATCAAACTTGCAGAAATCAAATTGAGAATTTCATAACCTCTTTTACTTTTAAGGTCTTACTCTCACTATGATTCCTCTAAGAAGCATGATTTTCTCTCTTCTCACTATAAGGATATTCATACGAGTTCTCAGTGTGATTAAAATTTTACATGTATTATACAGTGAGAGTGTGATCTTCTATTACTATGTAGAGAGCGATAAAATCCAAGGGATTTCCGCAATAATAAGGGCACCCCATCATGCGCATTTCATGAGGTCATTAATAGCAATCATACAAATCTGATGACGCGCATGATACAAGACTAAACATCCCAAGAGTATTCCTTAGAAGCATTACACTTGCTTTGCAAACATTTTCTGATCTAAATCATTAGATTGCCGGGCAATAATCAATCAATAGTAGAACTCAAAAAATGCGATTTCGGTTTAGTAATGTGTATTGTCAAATGGGTATGTGAGGATTTTAAATTACCATATGGGAGTGTGATTGGTTTGAATATATGTGACAACCAATTCCAAGTTCTCTACTAATGGGGAACAACTTTGATAGAAAATGATTTTTAAAATCAAGCACATGACCTTTACCCTATAGCAATCAAGTCACATTTGGATTGTAACTATAGCATAACATCGTAAGAGAGCGAATCTATTAACTGTTGACTTAAAACTGTGTTAAGAGAGGGAGAGAGAGAGATGTAGATCACAAGACTATAAACAAGTGTGTCAAATCGATAACATTAGATTTTATAAAAGAATATGTTGCATAATGGCATTTTCTCCCAGCCAAGCAAGCTTTTATAAAATAAGCCATAGGAGCTAAAAAAAAAAAAAAGACAATAATCTTGGTATCTTAACTCAATGGTTGCAGTTGAGAACAAAATTCTAAATCTTAACACCCCTCGTTTATCCATAAGAAAGAGGGAACAAAAACGAGAAAAAGAAAAAATGAGCCTCATTTGTATCCCAAAAAATGGCCTATCCACCACTTCCTTCCACTAACAATCAAGCGGCAACAGAGCCACGGCCCCCACCGCCCTGGCGTCTGCCTCTTCCATTCTGATTACGCTGATAACCCTCTCCACTGCGCCCAGCCGAACCCCTACCTCGCCCTGAAAACTCACCCTGGTTTCTGAATTCGTTCCTTCCATAATTACGACTGCCACCGAAGTTGCTACGGCTCCTAAAACTGTCGCTTCGGAAACCGCCTCTTCCAGAAGAAAACTTCCCTCTCCCACCACCGCCGCTAACTGAAATAAATGTCAACTTTGTTAGGCTTCTTTTTCAAACAAACCTACCAACCAGGATAGAGAGGTTTTTCTCATGTCACTTGAGTTCATGTTTATACAACTTCATAGACTAGTGGATTTAAAGCTCAACAACTCAAACGACAGAGTTGTTTAGTCTTACCTCGAGTAGTGGTTCTTTTCTCCTCAATGACGGCCTGACGATCCCCGATTGTAAGAGGTGAAGCCTATAAATTAAATAAGATTTATATCAGATACAGAAAGAAGGAAAATGATAGTAGAGTGCTATAACAGTATAATTTAATACAAATAAACAGGCACAGATCATAAGCTCTGTTTGTAACTGCGTAAGTTAAAAACTTCCTGATTTCAACACAAATAAGTGGAAAAAAAATTCCAGAATAATCATATGAAGTTATGAGCTAGGACGTTATCATTCTTTTTATAGCAGAGAGGGTCCCGGGTATAATAATGTAACTATTTCAAAGTCCTTATGCTAGTTAAAGTCCAATTCTAAGTAACAGAAGTTGACCAAAAATTGAGCAAAAACTACCATAAGATGACTTCAACCAAATTCTTGCTTTGTTTGTCCAAATTCAATTATTATCCCTAATCCTCAGGCCTCTCTAATAACCCATTGAAAATAGACATCTATTGCATTTAAACAAACTAATCCATGCACACAAAGTCAGACACCAATTAAATTTAATAACAAAAAATAGAGTAACACAGTACATATGTTTAGAACACAACAATGAGCAGTTGTAAACATGTAGAAAGTTTACAGCTCATAAATAAGTTTGTCTGCCTACCTCCAGCGCATTTTGCATGGAAATCAAACTTTCAAATTCGACAAATCCGAAACAGAATCCTTGCTGCAAGAAATCCGTAGAAATATCATCAGAAATTGCCACATCAACAACTATTCAGTTTAAATAGAACGTGCTGTCATATAAAATTGCATCAGAGGCACACCTTACTACTTCTGACTTGGATCCCATCATGTTTAATAGGGCCAAATTTCTTAAATTCCTCCTCCAGCTGTTCGACTGTTGCATCATACGGCAAGTTCCTCACGTAAATGGAATGACCTTTGGCTGTGAAAAATACATGCAAAATAGAAATAAAATGTCAAGCTTTATAGGGATAACACTAGCACTTTTAGACATGAAACCTAGAGAGTGATGAAATATTGGCCCTTCCAGAACAATAAAGAGCTTTTGAGTTTGCTGTTCAACCTTCATTTATATATGAAAAAGGAATAGAAACCAATTCTAACAAAAGAGTGTATGAGCAGCTACAACACATTATAAAAACACTAATATCGGTCCAGTTTGAGCAGAGAAATACATACTTTCTTCATTCGCACTGTCACTTTCAGGAGCATCACTCCCACTGGGAGCTGATATCTCCACAGCAGGGGGAGGTTTTGGAGAATTAGATGATTGTTGATTGGTGTTTGTTGTTATTGTCCACACAGCAGCTCGTTTAGGAACATAGGCAGGAGTTGGCATTGTACTAGTCATCATTACCTTCAACTAAATTTTAAACGCTATTCAGAAACAGAGGGATGCAAAAGTGTAATGAATAGGGAAACAAAGAAAAAATTAGCAATGGACTCACAATTGATGCATACGATTTCTTTGGAATGTCTTCCTGGGTTTCAGGAGCTGTCTCAAACCCTGGAAGGCTTTTACTCTCACTTGAATGAATAGGGGGTTCGACAACCTCATCTTCAACCACAGATCCATCCCAATTGTCTGAAGGATCACAAACTTCAGCACCATCATTAAAATTTTCCTCCTCTAACGGAATTTCACGGTCCACCACCAGATGATCAGGAGCATGAGTAGGCTCTGAAAACCATAAATCAGAAAATGATATCAATGATGTCTGGAAATGAAGGTTAAGCCAAACCACAGATCAACACATGATTTTACAAGGAAGACTAATGCCAACCTGGTTCAGCAGCCAAGGAAGGCTCCTGAGTGTTTTCACTGACGCCATTAACTTCGACAGAGTTGATCAACAAGACTTCGCTTTCCTCAACAAACCTAAACACATCATTTAAGACATAGTAGCCTTTGTCCTGAGGAGCAAGAAAGAACGTTTGCGTGAATTTCTTTCTGATGTTGTCCTTTCCTGTCAAGCATCCAGTTACTAGAACAATAACTCCTTTCTCATACGACTCCTGAGCATCCGCAGTTTTGATTTCTGCAGTATAGTCCTCATATTTCAAGGACAAAATCTTGTCATTTATTGCCTGCTAGGTTATTAGCAAAGTGTCAAGACATGCATATCTTTTCTCAAAGTGTACACTTTTAACTCAACTGGATTAACTTTGAAAGTTAACGGTTAATGCCTCAAAAGTATTTTCATTGTTCCTTTTTTCAAAAAATAAAAAAAATAAAAAGTTGTGAAATTCAAAATTTTTGAAATAATTACCTAGCTTGGTAATCGATGGGAATATCCAAACAAGATTGTGATATAAGCTATTCGTTCTCAAACATTAAGCAGCAGAATTCCAGAAAAGAATCAATTAATCATTTTAGAATAAGAGTACTATCAAATCCAGCAACATACCTAGACAGCATCTAATAGCTACTTTGTCTACTGACTAGTGCAATAAGCAAGCAAAGTTCCGAATGCAGAATTACATAAGAAAAACTCTGCCAAATCTAATAATCAAACAGGCAAATACTAGATTGAAATTATCCACCCCCATGATTGCTCACTAAGTATCAGTAAATCATCTATAAACACGTTTTTCCTTTTTCTAACGTAGACATAACTAAATGTAAAACTTTCTGACACCAAGAACTTGAAACGAAAACCCAACTGAATAGTAGCGAAAATACATGTACATCCATGCATACGGAAACATAAATATACTTGCCTGCATTGTTGACACGGTCGCCATTGTGCCAGTAGCATCCGGCCGGCTAAGCGAACTCGAATCCTGATAAAATCTATGCACCAATTCCGGAGAATGGTGAAGGATGTGGTAATACTGCTCCACAAACGCATTCCCAACAACTTGGGCACTAGGAGCTGAAACAGTACTTGCTTCCTGCATTGCCATCTAAAACAGAAAGTTCAACAACATCAACACATGGAACACAATAACTTATTCATTGAAATTGTTATTGAATAAATGCTAATAGGAAAAATAATTAAAAAAGAAAGAACAAAAAAAAGCATGACTCCTTAAATGGCTAAATGAATTCTCACAAACATGATATGAAGAACTTAATTTCATTTACCCTTCATTTAATTAACAACATCATGATAATTAAAGTAATTTATTACTGAACTAGAAAGTGTCAATGAACAAGAGGAATAACAGATTTCTAGCAGCAGAAAAATGAAAGGAAAATAATAATAATAATAATAATACTAATAATAATCATAATAATAATAATAATAATGAAATTGTAAACAGACAAAGTAAAGTGTAAACCCTTTTTCCCCTAATTCAATGCTCAGAAACTGAAAGAGCAAAAAAAAAAGGAAGCAAACCCAGATAAAACACCATCAAAATAATTAACAAAAACGACATCTGATTGCAATTTGGCAAAGATTCAGAGCCCTAAACCTTAACTAAGACCTCCAAAAACAAAAATTGAGCAATATCATGCCAAAAGAGTGAAGAAGTTTGACCTTCGAATTATGAAATTGATAGATCAATTGGCGAATCAGAAATCCCAGATCAAAATAAACAGTTAAACAAGCAATGAATTGTAGAGAGAGAGAGAGAGAAGGAACTAAAGATACCTGCTAGGGGACTGATCTGGAGCTTAAGATGTAGAGAGATAAAGATCTGTAGGGGGTAGAGAGAGAAAGAGAAAGAGAGAGAGAGAGAAGAGTGGCGTAAAGCGAAGGAAGAGTTAGGAATTGGGAAGTACAGAGGCAAAGATTCTGAGGGATGCTTTTTTATATGAACGTTTGATGACGATGAGATCACAAGAAGAACACAAAAGGTTGTCTTAGAACTTGTAGTTAAACTAGAATTCCAAAAAAAAAAAAAAAAAAGATAAAGCTTGTTTGTTCTTAGAATTTACAATTCCTCAAAAAAAAAAAAAAAAAAAAAAAAGTTCTATGTTAGGTTAAAAAATGAGGAATTACAAACGGACTTACTCTAATATAAAATAATATGTCACAAAAAAATATAAAATTATATTTTCCGCCAAAAAAATATTATCAAATTATACTTCCGTTAAAAACAAATATCAAATTATATTAGTTGTTTTTGTATTAAAATAACATTAGTGATAGATTGACTAAAAAAATATGATTTGTAAATGATTTCTAATTCCACATACATCCAATTCAAAAAAAAAAAAAAAAATCCGCAAACATTTTAGGGAACAAATTTAGAAAATCCTCTAAAAATAGGAAAAAAGTAGAATGCTGGATTTTTACTACTTCAGGAAAAAAGATAAACAAAAGTACAGCGGTGTTTCTCTTTTTTTTTTTTTTTTAAATTTTTATTTTTTATTGCTAGGAGTAGTGAAGGTGTACGTCCGATGCAGGCGAAGTGGTGCCTTTACAATTTGAGAAATTTTTTTAGTCAATTTCTTTAAAAAATATTTCAACAATTTTTTTAAAAAATTACTATAATTGGATATAGTA
The DNA here is from genome assembly GCA_946598075.1 of Artocarpus hirsutus. Classification (NCBI taxonomy): domain Eukaryota; kingdom Viridiplantae; phylum Streptophyta; class Magnoliopsida; order Rosales; family Moraceae; genus Artocarpus; species Artocarpus hirsutus. The sequence continues at coordinate 77,728 of CAMOHE010052249.1, read as the reverse complement.
GAATTTCTTTTTACTTGTAAAGGCTATTTTGTATCAACTCTTTCTTTGGTGTTTAATTTATGTATTAAATATGCAATTTCTATGTCATGAACTGAAGTTTGGTGTTTTTAGTTACATATATTTTTATTTCTTTTTTGTGTGATAGAGTGACCAAAAAAAAAAAAAAAGAATTTGGAGGAGAATTTAGAGTAGAAAAAATATTATCATTTACAAGCAAATATATTGTATCCACCATTTTTTAATCCCCTCAACTTTTAAAAGACAAAAAAATAAAATTGGTGCAAAGAAATAAATAAAAAACCAACTTTGCCATTAGATTTTTTTTAGCAGATATATATATATTTTTTCATTCACTTATTTTGTGTAACGATGAGCGTCTACCATTCAAACAAACTTATAGACGACTTGCTTTTTCTTTCTTTTATTTCTCTTTCCAAAGAACCTTACGATTGAGAAGCTCTCTCCCTCCTTTTAACTTATTTTTCACTTTTGTTATACCTTCTACTTCTTATTTTTTAGTGCCTTTGCAAATAATGTTGATAGAAAAGGCTTGGACACAATAGTCATTCCCTAAAAAAAAAAAAAAAAAAAAAAAAAAAAAAAAAAAACTAGTATTTGATTTTTTTCTCTCTGGTCGTTTCCTATGAGGGGCGTTCTTCACACCAATGTAGTGTGAGTGCTTGACATTGTGATTGGAGTTTTTTAATGTGGTTTGTAAGTGTGATATGATCATGGACAACATTGTCCATGTTTGGAAAACCCTGTCAATAAACAGTGGAGAAAGATGTGGTTGGAGTTGGTGGCGGCGGCAGGATTTTATTTCTAGGGGAGAAGCTAATAACATGAAAAATATAAAAACCATTAAACTATTAACTCTCACTACTATTATTAACCAAGTTTGATATATTACAATTATTCCCTATGAGTTTTTATTCTTTGAAAATGTTGCATAGTAGTCTCATTATTAATTGTATTAAAAATATCTTTTTCCACACTAGTCAATTTTGTACTTTTTCATTTTTTCCTTCAGAAAATGGGGACTTTAACTTTTTTTTTAAAGTACCTCTCCATAACTGTTTCAAACTAATAAATGTTATTTCAACATAGACTATATAAAAAGAAATAAAGGCAAAGATAAAATTAATAATAAAAAAGTTCCTAAGTTTGATATTGAGTTAGCCTACAATTCTATACTAATTCTATAGATTAAGCAAAAAAGTCAAGGAACACAAGAAATGAAAGGCAATATAAGGTCCAAGAAATATGAATGATTTATACAAGTTAGTCTACAACGCTAGTTCTTTGAATCAAGCAAATAAGAAAGAACACAAAAAAAAAAAAAAAAAAAAATACCGAGCATGGGACAATTAGAGGAAAAAATTGTTGAAAGTTGACTTTTTAATTTTTCTTTGGTCTTTTTTTCTCTGAATCCAACTTTCAAGCTCATACTTTCAAGCTTCAACTTTTTTTTAATTATTTAAACTTATTTTTAATGTCAAAGAAGAGTAAAATCATTATTTCTATCTGCATAAATAACTAATATGCCGTTTTGTGTATAGGTTCTAAAGCATATAATTGGTTTTAAACCATAAAAAGGGTACAAACTAGCATTTGATGATATAATAATTGAGGTAGTTTTAAACTATGAAGATCGTTTTAAACTAATTTAAACACCCAAAATTCAAACTTCGCTCCCTTTAAATTTGGGCGGTTTTGAACCATTTTATGCACTAAAATCATTCTTATTCTCCTTTTTTTTTAAAAATCATAGTTTTTCAAACATCAGTTCTCGTTTTAAACTATTATTTTTATTTTAAACCTTTATATTGCAAATATCAATTCAAAATCACCATTCAAATTATAAAGTTTAGAATATACAGTTCAAAACATAAAGTTCTAAACCAAATTATTCTAAACTTGTGTACCAAACAAACCCTAAAGCATTTTTTAATGGATTGGGGAGGGGGGCATTTTTGGCATTTTTGACATTTTGAACAAATCAATTGTCAATTAATGGTCAATTCTCACAGTCAACTAATAGAAGAGGTCTCTTTATAATATTTTTGAACAATTAAAGGATGTTAGTGTGATTAATTTTGGTTTATGGTGTTTGTAATTTTAACAAAACACAAAAAGTCTCAATATAATTCCCTTATAAAGACATAGGCAGACGATGCTGGGCTTCACTTTTAATTAAAATATATAATCCAGAGAAATTGTAGCAAATAGTAGATTTTGTTATTCGTTAATAAATTATGTCACAATTTAGAAATAGCATATTTAGAATTAGTCAATATTTTACAAACATGAAAAGCTCAAAATACCCCGATCCTAAACAAAATTTTTCTTTTTTTCTTTTTTTTTTTCATCCCTTCATCGTTTTCCTTCATCTGTTCATATTCTTTTTCTCTTTATCTCTCTCGCAATCTCTTTCCTCATCCCCCTCTCTCGTCCTCCTCTTTATCGACCATTTCTATGGTCGAGCTTTGACGAGCCAATTAGAATGGCGCCACCACCCACAACCTAGCTTTGACGATCCCATCGGCGACCATAGCATGACGACAATCGGCAAGAGACGATCTATAACGAACCACCTCCGTCATCCCTTTTTGTTGTTGATTGGTGATCTCCAAGGTTCGATTAATGGTTTCTGACCTTCGCCTGCACCATTCCGAGCTTCGACTGACGATCTCCTAGCTTTGTCATTCTCCATCATATCTTCGTAAATGCTTTATTGTAATGGTTGTCGCTAATCACAGCCAGCATCATTTTAGAAGGTGTAGTGCTTGGGTGGTTCCACTGTTGATCTCTACATCGACGATTAGATCCTCTCTCCTCTTGACGCCTATGAATCCAATTCTATAATCAAACATCGTCACCCACTGTCGTTACTATCTCTGCCCCGGAGCAGGTGCCTTCATTTTCATGGGTTTTTTTTTATTAATTTTTTATGATGAAACAAAGATCTAGATATAAAACAATAATGTATAATTTCAAAAAAAATTTTATGAGATTTTTTTAGTGCTTTTATGAGCTTGTTCTCGATGGATTTACCGGTAAAGACAATATTTCCCGTTGGTGATGGTACTAAAATCGTTCAAGTAGTTTAATGAATTTTTAGTAAATAAGTGTATTTACATATAAATATGATATTAACCGGTAAATCAAGCCACAGGTGACGTTGTTGACACGAGTGATGTTGGTGACGTCGTCGATACCAATGGTGTAGCTGGTGGTGTCCAATAACATTGTCAGTAAATTTTTATAATTGCACAAAAATATAGTATTTTTATGTTAATATAATATTTCTCGGTCACCGACAAAGTTGTTAATGTGGAAGAATAGTACGCAGCAGAAATTTAAAAATATTTAAATTAGAGTATTTTTCAAATAACAAGTTTAACATGCTAAGTATATAAATTAATGACCGATCTTATATACTTCTTTTATATACTAAAAGTAGTAGGAATTTGTGAAGAAAAAAACGTTCTAGAAGAGCCTCAACAAATGGTCTTCTTTGTTATTTTTAATCCATGATCGAAGTGCGGGGGGTTGCACATCGTAAACATTTTCTCTGTTAACTCTCCTTACAACCACTTGAGAAAACTTAGAGTTAAGATTCTTAATGTTGAACAACAACTCTAAGGGAGTTTCAGAGTTTCTCTCACTAAATTACTCATTCTATACTTCTCAAATGATCTGAATAACAAAGTAAACTCACCCCCTATTTATAGTGGTCAGATTTGGGGTTAAACCTTATCAGATTAAGCTTTAAGTTTGAGTTTGGATCATCTTTAGAGTAAAAACATGCAGACACATTTTTTTTTTTTTACTCTAATTGCTACAGTTGATCTCACCTAGTGTATCGCAATCGACCACGCTGTCACAGACTTCGATTCTAATTCAAAGTCTGACTTCACAGGCTTATCTGATTGATCCAACCTTAACCAATTGGATAAATCATATCTTATTTGACCTAGGTATCATTTATGGAGCCTCAATTTTAATTCAAATAACCCAATAGAAAATTTATCTGATTAAAATAGTCATATACAAACAAACCCCCATATCCAAATAATTCATCATGTTTATTTTGAATTAATTTACAGAATTAATCCAACCAATAAACTAACATGAATTATTAAATCCAATTAACTCAAAATTTAACCAATGTAATAATTTAACATAAGTCACTAATATATAGGAAAAACACGCCGTATCATTATAAGATTTATTATGAGCTAACAAAGGGGACCAAATGGACATATATAGATCAAGATCCTATAATTATAAAATACAAACATATTTTATAATTATTAACTCTAACGCTACTCCATTAAAAGCTTAGAGCTGCACTCTTTAATTATATAAAATTACAAAGCTCTAATAAGCTAACCATCCATGACATATCATAATGTGTCACATTTTCATACGATATTCATAATTGGCTTAAGAATAAATTTTATTTTACCTTCTTGATTATTTTTATCTTACATTCTATTATCTTATTATTGGAATACTTACTATTCATAAATAATATACTATTTGGTTACACCTATGTATCTAAATGATTGAGCACTCCAGTCTTTTAATTACAGGATATTGTATACAAGAGAATATTATTAATTCTACAAAAGTGTTATGAATTTTATATCTACGAATAACGAGTCTATGCCAATTAAGAATTATATCTCTAATGTATCGGTATATGTACCATCGTCAAAGTAGGATGTCACCCTTTCTTACATCAAAAAACAGAAGTTAAGAATATGGGCCTATTAGTTATTTTAGGATTAAGACACAACACATATGATTGTCTAAAATGAATTGATTTAAACAAACAGAATTATTAACTAAATCAATTCAACTTTTTATCCTGATCTAATATATCGTCACTTATGACAATATACTAATGTTTCTACTCGTGGAGTCTCACTTCGATGACCAAGACAAGCCATCTCCCGTTAGGGATGTAGACAACATAACAATCTTAGCATTAATAAAGCGCCTAACTTTATTATTATAACAATCATTTAGACCATCACCTTTAAGATTCATGTTTTCTACATAATCTGTCCATCATACACACGATCTTAAAGGTTTAGATCAACAGTCTTAGACTTTTATTTGCTTATCATACATTCAACAAAAATAAACATAAAAAGGACAACATTTGGTATATGAATAATAAATAAAATCTTTATTGTTAAATGTCTCTAAAAACTTATTACAATATTTACTCCTTACGGCATCATATCTAACAACTAGTAATATTTTGTATCAGCATAGAAATACAGCATTTATATGTAGATATATTATTTTCCAACCGCTGGCAACATCGCCAGTGTTGGTGAAGTCTGACAACATTTTTGATAAATTTTTCTTTTACACAAAAATATAGTATTTACATGTTAATATGGTATTTTTCGAGTCTAGCGAAGTTGCTAGTAAATTTTTGTATCTACATTGAAATACAAATTTAATGCTAAAACGATATTTTTCAATTATCGTTGACGTCGCGGGTGCCTATAATGTCCAACAATATTTTCATTAAATTATTATATTTACATAAAAATACAATATTTACATATTAATATAGTATTTCTCAGGTCCAGCGTGGTTGTTAGTAAATTTTTATATTTATATAGAGATATAGTATTTACATGTTAATACAATATTTTAGGCCATCAGTGATGTAAATTTCTTCGTTATTTGAAAATGTAGTATTAATATGTAAATATTGTATTTCTCGGCCATCGCCGGTACTTGCGAAGGAAGAGGGTGAGAGATGGATAAGAGAAAAAGGTAATGGTATTTTGGGGTTTTTGTTCTTAATTTCTCATAAAAAAATCCCAAAATCTCATAATATGTTATTTACTACACATTTTAAAATCATATGACATTATTTATTAATTCTTAGCCCAAATATGTTGTTTGATTCTTTCTCCCAATAATCTCTAACTATATAATAGGTCGGAGTTCTCACTTTTTTACCATTTAAAATTTGGTTTCACTATTTTGTCATTAGTATTTTTAAACTTTTTTTAACTAAAAAATCAGTGTATTCTATTATCTATTTATTACTTGGTTACATTGGTTTTCTCTATCTATTATTTATTATCTATAAGTATATGAAAAATGGGAGTTTTCTTTTCGATACCTATTGAAAATTTGATTCTACTATTTTGTCCTTTAATGCTCTGTATAATTTGTTCTATTTTTTCCCTTTAAAATCTATTATTTATTATTCATCTATTACATCATTAATTAATATATATAATCTTTATCTATAATAATATTTAATTATATGATAAGTGAAAATTCCCACTTTTTCACTATTCAAAATTTGGTTTTACTATTTTGTCTTTTAGTGGTTCTAATTATCTTTTTTAAAAAACTTTTTTTCTCAAAAAGTCTATCTATTTTATTATCTATCCATTATGTTTCATTAGCACCCTTAAACTTTTGGGGGCATTACCAGTTTGCTCCCTAACTTTAAAAACTCTTACTTTGCTCTTTGAATTTTGAGTTTAATCCTACTTAATCTCTTTAATTAGAATTTCTGTCAAACTCAAATTGAAAAAAAAAATAAAAATTGTCACTAGTCATTTTCCATTTATTTTTAGAAGAATTCCTAATAAAAAAGAATCACATGATCATATTATTCATTTTTCAATTTGATTTTAATAGAAATTCTAATACAAGAGGTTAAGTGGGATTAAAATCAAAATTCAAACAAAATAACAGTTACACCCTCTTAACCAAAACTAATTAGGTCAACACCTTTAACTTAAAAAAAATACAAAGGCACCCCTTAAGTTAATTGATTGTGAAAAAAATGACTGAAGTTTGACCGTTAAATATTTTTAAAAGACCAAAATGTTAGAAAAATAATACGCAGTGAAATTTTAAAATTTTTTATATTAGAATATTTTTAAAAACACAAGTTTGACATACTATATGCATAAATTAACCAGATCTTACTAACCTTTGAATGCCAAAGAACTCTCGCAATCCATGAAGAGAAGTAACGTTCCAGAAGAGTCTCAACCAACTGGTCTTCATTGCTATTCTCTATCCACGATCGGAGTGAGTGTGGGCTCACGTCGTTTAGCTTTTCCAGCAGGTGACTCTTCTTCCAACTAATAGAGAAATACCCAAAGCTATAATTCATGATTTGTGAATGATAGCCTTCCGGGGAGTTTCAGAGTCTCGTTGATAGAGTCCCACTCTAGATTTCTCAACTGATCTAAATAACAATGAGGCTTACTCCCCTTTTATATAGGTTGGGCTCGGGAGTCAGTCCTTATCAGATAAGGCCTCAAAAATTCAAATTAGAATTAAATCAAGATCAATATCTGATAAAATCTGCGTCTAAACGCATGATCTTTTTATCGCGCGATCGACATGCTGAACTTGCCCTATCGACAGACTAAACCTGAGGATCAGTATGCCAAACCTGTGATAAAAATCCCAACGAATCTTTTATATTTCGCTCGAGATTCTATAGGATAAAGTCTCAGTTTTAATTCAAATAATCCAATAGAAAAGTTATCTGATTAAAACAACTTTATTGAATTCCTGATAATTCGACAAGTTTATCTTGATTCAAATTATTCAAAATTAAATGAACTGATAAACAGACTAAAATTATCTGATCTCAATAATTCAACAAGTTTCTCTTGAATAAATTTTATCACAAAATTAATTCAATTGATAAACAAATATGAATTATACGATTTTACTGAATTTTAGCCAATCTGATAAATCTGATATAAGTCACTAATTATTAAAAAAACACGCCGTATTATTGCAGGATTTTTGTGAGCTAGCAAAGTGGACTAAATAGACCTATATAGTTCAAGCTCCCAATAATTATGAAACCTAATATCTCAGATATACATTTCATAATTATCAACTTCAACGCTACTCCACTAAAAGCTTGGAGCTACACTTTCGAACTATATAGAATTACGAACCTCGTATAGCTAAGTCTCGATGACATATCATAATGTATCGTATCCCCATAGGATTATCCATCATCAATTTAAGGACAAGTTCTATCTTACATTCCCGATTATTTTTATCTTATATTCCATTATCTCACCATCGAAAAACTTACCATCGAAAGACGGTATACCATTCGGTTACACCTATGTATCCAAATGGTTGAGCACTCTAGTTTTTCAATTACAGGATAATGCATAAAAGAGGATATCACTACTCCTAAAGAAGCGCTATGGATTCCATATCTATGAATAACAAGTCTACGCTATCAAGAGTCATGCTTCCAACGAACTGGCATGCGTACCACTATTAAAATATGGATGTCATCCTTTGGTACATCAAAAGACACAGGTCCACTATTCATCTTAAGATTAAGATACAATGTAAATGATTGTCTAAAGTGAATCGATTTGCCAAGATAGAATTATTAATATAAATCAATTCACTTTATATCCTAATCCAACACATCATAACCTATGACAATGTGCCAATATTTCTATTCGTGGAGTCCACCTCTGATGGCCAAGACAAACCATTTCTCAATAGGAATATAGACAACATAACAATCTTTGCCTGAATAAAGCGCCTAACTTTTTTTCCTCGATTACGGATCTTATGATTTAGACTGTCACCTTAAGAATCATATCTTCTGCATACTCTGTCCATCATATACCCAATTCTTAAAGTTTTATACCGACAGTCTCAAACTTTTGTCTGCTTAACATATATTCAACAAATATGAACGTAAAGAGGACAAGATTTGATATATAAATAATAAATAAATTCTTTATTGATAAAATTGTCTCTAAAAACATATTACATTTTTACTCCTTAGGGCATACACATCTAACAATCTCCCACTTGCACTAAGTGAGTAAATATGAAAAATCTTGCATTCCCATAGCTTCCACATGCCTCTCGAAGACTCTCTTAGTAAGTGTCTTCGTGAATAGATCAACTAATTTGTCTTTTGACACGATTGTGCACACCGTGACATGCCTGCTTTCGATGAAGTCCTTTATCACATGATACTTTTGATCAATATGCTTACTTTTCTTATAAAATCTTGGTTCCTTAGTATTAGCTATTGGCGTACCATTATCATAGTACAGTGATACCGCCTTATCCATACCAGACACTACCTCAAGATCTCCAAGAAACTTGTGGAGCCACACTGCTTCTTTCGAAGCATCACTAGCTATCACATACTCGGCCTCCATCGTTAAATCCAAAGTGCAATCTTGCTTCACACTTCTCCAACTGGTGGCACCGCTATCCAAAGTAAACACAAAACCTAAAGTCGATTTCCTAGAATCTAGACAGGATTAAAAATCTGAATCAGTATATCCTAGAGGAGTTAAGTCCTCAGCCGAATATACAAACATATACCCTCAAGTCTTTCTCAGGTATTTAAAAATATGCTTGACTGCAACCCAGTGGTTCGGCCTCGGATCTACCTAACATCGACTTATAATCCTGATCACATAATAAATATCAGGTCGTGTGCAAAGCATGGCATACATGAGACTACCCACTACCAAAGCGTATGGCACATTCTTCATGTATTCTCTTTCTTCCTTAGACTTTGGAGAGTCTTTCTTAGAAAGAGTAATTCTAGACTTAGATGGTTGCCCACCTTTCTTAGAATCCTACATTGTAAACCTCTTGAGAATTTTATCTATGTAGTTGGCTTGTGATAAAGCTATCATTTTGTTATTCCTATCCCAAAAAATCTGGATACCGAGAACAAAATTAGTCTCATCCAAGTCCTTCATGTCAAACTGCTTGGTCAACTATAATTTGACCGATAACAATGCTCCAACATTATTGCCAATTAGTAAAATGTCATCTATATAGAGCAGTAGAAAAACTACTTCCCATGCTTAGTGTGTTTGTACACACAAGGTTCATCCACATTTTGTGAGAACCCATAAGTCTTAATCACCTGATCAAACCTTATGTTCCAAGAACGGAAAGCCTGCTTAAGTCCATAAAATTACTGTAACAGCTTACAAATTTTACCTTTCTAACCCTTAGCCTTGAACCTATCTAGTTATTCCATATAAATGGACTCATCAAGATAGCCATTTAGAAAGGCCGTCTTGACATCCATCTGTCAAATCTCATAATTGAGAGTGGCAGCTATGGACAAGAGAATCCGAATGGACTTAAGCATGGCTATAGGCGAAAAGGTTTTCTCGTAATCGATCCCTTCCTTTTGCGTGTATCCTTGAGTTACCAGTCTAGCCTTAAAGGTTTCGACCTTTCCATCCACTCCACTTTTCCTCTTGTATATCCACTTTCATCCTATAGGTTTTACCCCTTCGGGAAGATCCACAAGCTCCCAAACCCAATTAGTCTCCATAGACTTCATCTTTGTGTTCATGGCCTTTGTCCAGAGTTTCAAATGAACATCCTCCATAGCCTCTGTATAAGTGTAAGGATCTTTGTCATGTTCATCTGGTTTAGCCAAAAAGGCCTCCCCAGTGAACATATACCTCTCGCGTTGACGCCCGATTCTCGTACTTCGTCGAAGCCCCTTAGGTTATTGTTTGGGTTCGTTTGGTTTTTCTACACCGATTGGAGTGGTTTCTATTGAAACCTCTGGAGTGATCGAATCACTCCTTAACTCCTCAAGCACCACTTTGCTTCAAGGCTTAAAGTCGTCCACGTAACTCTCCTTAAGGAAAGTTGCATGAGTTGAAACCATGACTTTATTTTCTTTTGGGTTATAGAAATAACCATTTTTAGTCCTTTTTGGATATCCTACAAACACACAAACTTCCAAATGTACTTCCAACTTATTCACATCCCTAAACAAGACATGAGCCAGATATCTCCATATGCGAATATGGTTTAAGGATGTGTTCTTACTCGTCCACAACTCGTGAGGAGTTTTAAAAACTGATTTTGAAGGCACATCATTTAGAAGATAACATGCAGTTTGCAGTGCATATCCCCAAAAGGATAAAGGCAATGATGAATAACTCATCATGGACCTAACTATGTCTAACAAAGTTCTATTCCTTCTCTCTGCCACGCCATTCTGCTGTGAAGTGCCTGGAGCAGTCAACTGGGATAGAATCCCATTCTTTAATAAGTGTCCTAAGAACTCATCAGAAAGGTATTCTCCACCTTGATCAGATCGAAGTGCCTTTATGGGTCTACCCAATTTCTTTTGCACTTCAACCTGAAACTCCCTGAACTTATCAAAAGTTTCACTTTTGTGGTGCATTAGGTACACATACCCATATCTTGAGTAATCATCAATGAAAGTGATGAAGTGCTCATACCCTCCTCGTGCCTAGATGTTCATCAGTCTGCAAACATCACTATACACAAGTTCTAGAACCCCTTCGGCCCTATTGCCCTTAGACTCGAATGGTCTTTTGGTCATTTTACCCCTCCAAACAAGATTCACATTGTGGTATAGATTTCACCTTTAAGTGACTTAAAGGTCCATCCCTTACCAACCTTTGAATCCTATTTAGGCTAATATGACCTAATCACAAATGCCAAAGATAAGTCTCATTAGAGTGAGAAGTCTTAAGTTTTTCAGAGTTATTATCGTTTACCTCAGTGTTTAGTAGCAAGTGCAACTAGGTTTGATAAAATATAGATTGCTTTGCATCCATCCATCATAGATAAAAGATTTATTTTTACGAATCATCACTTTATTATTAAAAGAAACCGAATAGGAATATTTAAATAAACAAGCTATAGATATCAAATTCCTTTTGAATTTAGGAGCATAAAAACAATCTTGCAAAACCAAGCTCCTATATTTATCAAAATAAAGATGGACATCTCCCACTTCTTCAGCCAACACCAAGGGTCTATCGCCTATTCAAAACATGAAGTTTTTACAAAGTAAACTTCTCGTTTTCTGGAATCCCTCCAGAGAAACACAAACATAATTAGTTGCTCTAGAATCTATGACCCAAGTGTCACTAGATTCCTCAACCAAATAAGTTTCTAAAAACAAAAGATCACACTTACCTCCTTGGGTAAGGAAGTCAGTGCAATTCTTATTTATATGCCTAACCTTTCTGTCCTCAAGCTTTTGCTTCCTTCCATTCCCTAGATTAGGATTGGAACCGGATGCAACTGTCAAGTCAACCTCTCCACTAGCAGGAGTTTCTCTGATCAGTTTTTCAAACTCTTGTAACTGTTTTATCAACTTCGTTAAGGTTACATCCTGTCTATTGCTCAAATATGCTCTAAACGGTATGAACTCCTTTGATGGAGCCCAAAAAACCATAGTCATCTATGACTCAGCATCGACATCGACTCCATGGGTTTAAGCCTCAACGAGGTAACCCATGACCAACATCATATGCTCCTTTACAGATGTCCCTGGTTTTTGCTTACAGTTCAAAAGTTTCTGAAGTGCTCTTTTCTAATTTGTTATGGCTTGGCCTCCAAACATGTTTTCAAGATTATCCAAATTCTGCTTCGCAGTCTCATAATCTTCATGTTAAGCCTGCAATATGTTATTCATATTAGCCATAACATAATACCAGGCCTGATCATTAGCAACTTTCCAGCGATGATATGCTTGGATTTGCTCATAAGTGGATTCCCTAGTAGGTTTGAGAGGACACGGTGTGGTTAGCACAAAAGTTAGTTTCTCAAAAGATAGGACAATATTCAGGTTTCGTTTCTAATCATTAAAACTCTCACCGATTAATTGGTTTTTATCAAGTATTAGAGATAAAGCATTTTTAGACATTTTTAATCTACAATAAAGAACTATATACCAAACATAACCAAAAATAGCATGATAATTTAGTAAGATAACACAATCATGTATAGCATATAAATGTGTTTATGTGTCAAAACCTTGAAAAAATTACAACCTTATAACGATAATTCCCAACTCAAAATTCAACAAGCTGTCTTGGGGAGACTTGCCAAATTCAATTAAGAACACAGATCCCTTTCTGATTAATATATGCCATTCTGGACCCGTATAATCTAGCATATATTAATAATCATTTTTTTGGCCATTAATTTTATTAATAGAGCTTCTAAGGGAGGTTAATAATAAAATTCACATGAGTGTATAACCATCGTTTTAATATTTTATCCATGGCTTATTATCATCACCTTGGGGTGATCAACGATAACCACACTAAAATACCTCATCCTTTTAGAGATCCAACCTGATATATGATGAAATCCCTTCCTTAGAGTTGAGACCGCCATGTGCTACCTATGGACCAATGATGGAGGCCGTAGGTCCTCTCTTCGAAAACCTTCTCCCACTTATTCTTTTGAAATCAAGGTTTTATTTTAAGAACATGCATGAACAATTTTAAATGAGCGGCATTCCCTATTCTATATGACATGTTATTAATATATATGGCAAATCATATTATAATGTAGACAAGCAAAGCAATTAAGCAAACTATAAGCAAAATAATAATAAATAACCGTAATATTATGGTTCCACCCTAGATAATAGAAAATAAAAATTACAAGAGAATAATCGAAACATATTATCGATTCTTCATCTTTGAATCCTCAAGCTGTGTCTTTTTTCATGTAATGCCCATCTTCAAGTCTTCAATCCAGCATAGATCGAATACTCCATATTTCCAGTCATATCCAAATTTTAATGTTTCTCAGAATTGTCCCAAAAATAAAATTAAAACTGTATCAAAAACTGCACCTTTTCTAGAAAAAGTTTCAGCTCTCTGTCGACAAGCCGATCATATAGATCTCTGGCCTGTCATCTTTTTAGGTCGGCTTGCCGATCATGACAGTTCGACCTATCGCCAGAGCCACCTAATTTTTGCCCTATGGACGGCCTACCGAACCTCATGTCCAGCTTGTCAATCTGCAACCATCAGCCTACCGAACCTGGATGTTCGGCATGCTAACCGAGCAGAGATCATCTTTTTCTAGAAAATACAATTTTTGATGTAATTCACTAATTTTATTTTCAACCATTCAAAACATAAAATTAGAGACTTAGGAAATATTTAGAAACGCCATCATCCATCTTCTAGATTTGCCTTCTAGATCCATTTTCTCTGAATGATTATTTAATTACAAAATTCTTATAAATTTAAAAATTAAATAATAATTCCTAGACAGAGATGATAGTCTGCTATCTAATTACATGAAAAACATAAATACACATTATAACCTCTAAGGAACCATAACTTGTATAAATTAATTAATTAATTAATAATTAAATAATGATTTAATCAACCATAATTAATTAATAAACATTTACCATATAATCCATGATAACATATAAAAATATATAGAAACCTAGAGTGTCAACTCTCTATAAAATTAAATTCAAGTATAGGAGAGATCAAGATCACATAATTTACACATATAGCATGATCATAAACTCGTAAATTCACGTAAAAACCATGGCTTTGATACCAATTGTTAGAAAAATAGTATGCGGCAAAATTTTAAAATTTTTCATATCAGAGTTTTTTTCAAAACACAAGTTTAACATGCTATATGTATAAATTATCTAGATCTTACTAATCTTTGAATGCCAAAAAACTCCCGCAATTCATGAAGAGAAGTAACATTCGAAAAAAGCCTCAATCAACTGGTCTTCTTCGCTATTCTTTATCCACAATTAGAGTGAGTGTGGGCCCACGTCGTTCAGCTTTTCCACCAGGTGACTCTCCTTCCAACCAGTAGAGAAATACCTAAAGCTATAATTCATGATTTGTGAATGATAGCCTTTGTAACGTCCCCTTACAAATGTCCCAATAATCGTTACTTTTACCGTTATTATCATAATTTAGAGATAAACCATTCAAATAAAATACTTATACTTAAACATATATTCTAGGAAAAACATGCATAATTTTTTTTGCAACAACTTATCAAATTTGCTTTTCTCACCTCGATTAGCCTAACGAAACACCTATAGTGTTTGGCAAATCAATCACCTGTAGAAATGGATAGTTTACAATATAATCATTTACTAAATTACAGACACATAAAATTTCAAACAATGTTTAAGTCTCTCGAGAAAAAAAACTTATATATCCAAATATTTTAACCATATCAAAATAAAGAAACATGGCGTAGTCCTCAAGAAACTACAATCAAAGAAATATTAAACAATCTCAAAAGTCTATAGGAAAATAAATCAAGTCTTGAATCAACATGAGTACGAAAAATAAAAATGAAATCAATAATAAAATCATTGTTCAAGTAATTAAATTTTTTTTAGCGTGATTTTGTTTCCAATCCAACACTCTTAGCACATACGTCCATCTCTATCCTCCGCTTATTCTATATGCCTTTTACCTTTGTCTACAACATGATATAGAAACTAGGTAAGCATAAGCTTAGTAAGTACACTTTCCTATCTTACAACATAAAACATTTCATGAACACCTTTATGAAACCTCATAATCATAATCATCATTAACATAATAGTGCATTTGGTACAGTTTCATATAGAACATATCTTTCATTATCATTATCCATATTAAAAACTTCATTCATTTTATCTTTGGAGGCCCAAGTGTTGTACCATAAATATCATCATCGTAGGCGTGCCATCATGAGAGGAGAGGGGTAGTTAATCCTAAACTAAATATGACAAGTCCGACCTTTGAGACATCATAAACATAGGGTTGCAATACTTAATTAACTGATGCATATATATAGATATACTTTTAACATACCTCATCATTGAAACATTTGTTAACTTTCCTGTTGCAACAAGAGTTTTCATGAGAAAACAACATTAATAACAAACTTAAAAAATATCATAAAACATATTCTTAAAACTTTTTCATAAACTTTTATTATGTCACAAGTGAGAATGTTCTTACTTGACTTGCTTACTTAAACCTCATCTTAGATGACGCCGCTGCGATCTCGATGTACTCACTTCTTAGTGTGTTCATGTCATACATCAATATACAAATAAAAATAAATTTTCATTCTTATGAAATCATCCAAAACCATATGACATTATTCATACTTCTATCTCAAGAATTACAAAAACGCACATACACTTTACTAACTTATAAATATTCATGCAAAAACTGTAATACTAATACCTGCTTGACCCTTATGTATTCATAATTCAATAACTCATAATTCACATACAATTAAAGCATGAGATTCTAGAGGGACAAAACTAACATATAAACATAATATCATGATTTTTCGTTGGTCGTAAAAATTCTATTTGATAACCAAAACAAGTCACACACTTCATAGCATAAAATCTGCCAACAATTGCTGGGGAGTGAATAATCCTATCTAACATTCATATAATAAAATATCTATTTTACAAAATAATTTCACAAAAATCCTGCATGTAATAGACACCTAAAATTATAACATATCTGAAAATTAGCTTCAAATAAATTTTCAACAATTCAAAACATGCATTAGAATTCGAAGACAAAATAAACCTTAAACACATAGGGCAGTGAACAACACATGTTCATCATAATTAAATAATTAAAATAAAATTCCTTTAACCCTAAATTTTTATGACAACTTATAAACATCTCATACTATTATTGAACATCACCTTATCATGTAATAGCATCAAGAAGCTTAAAATCACAATTTATAAACCTAAGGCATAATTTTCAAAAGTAGGCAGAATGACCTTTATTCACTTAAAATTTTATATCAAAGTGTTTTTTAAAACACAAGTTTGACATGATATATGCATAAATTAATTAGATCTTACTAACCTTATTTGTCAAAAAGCTTCGCAATATGTGAAGAGAAGTAACGTTCCAGAAGAGTCGCAACCAAGTGGTCTTCTTTGCTATTCTCTGTCTACGATAGGAGTGTATGTGGGCGCACGTCGTTCAACCTTTCCCTAGTAGCTCTCTTTCCAAGTAATTAAGAAATCCCAAAGCTATAGTTTATGATGTGTGAACAATAGCTCTCTGGAGAGTCACAGAGTCTCATTGATAGAGTCTCATTCTAGATTTCTCAACTGATCTAAATAACTTATGAGACTCTTTTCCCTTTTATAGAGGTTGGGTCCAGGAGTCAATCCTTATCAAATAAGGCCTCGTAAATTTAAATCAGAATCAATATATGATAAAATCTATATGAAAACATGAGATCTATTTATCGTTCGATCGGTAGGCCGAATTAATAGATTGGTCTACCGAACTCACTTCGTTGGCAGGCCAAACTTAAGGATTGGCCTACTGAACTTGGGATAAATGATCTTTGTGAATCTTTATTTCCCACATGAGATTCTTGGGATAGAGTCTCAGTTTTAATTCAAATAACCAAATAGAAAAGTTATCTAATTAAAACAGTCATATCTAGATAATCTTTAAGAAAATGAATATTCTTGATAATTCAACAAGTTTATCTTGAATTAATTTATTCAAATTAATCCAACCGATAAACAAACATGAATTATCTGATCTTGATAATTCAACGAGTTTATCTTGAATTAATTTTTCACAAAATTAATTCAACCAACAAATAAACATAAATTATCCGATCCTATTGAATTTCAGTTAATTTGATAATTTGACACAAGTCACCAATTATTGAAAAAGCACGCCGTATCATTGCAGGATTTTTATGAGCTAGCAAAAGGGACTTGATGGACCTATATAGTTCAAGCTTTTGATAATTATGAAACCCAATATCCCAGATATATATTTCATAATTATCAACTCCAACACTACTCCACTAAAAGCTTGGAGCTGCACTTTCAAACTTTATAGAATTACGAAGCCCGTATAGCTAAATCTCCATGACATATCATAATGTGTCATTTCTCTATAGGATTATCCATAATTGGCTTAAGGATAAATTCTATCTAACTTTCCCGATTATTTTTGTCTTACATTCTATTATCTCACCAACGAAAAACTTACTATCCAAAGACAGTATTCTATTTGATTACACCTATGTATCCAAATGGTTGAGCGCCTTAGTTTTCTAATTATAGGATAACGTATATAAGAGGATATCAATTACTCCTAAAGAGGAGTTATGGATTCCATATCTATGAATAACAGGTCTATGTTATCAAGAGTCATGGCTTCAACGTACTGGCATGCATACCACTATTAAAATGTGGATGTCACCCTTTGATACATGAAAAGACACAAGTCAAGACAACGGGCCCATTATCCCTCTTAGGATTAAGATACAACACATATGATTGTCTAAAGTGAATCGATTTACCGAGACAGAATTATTAGTCCAAATCAATTCACTTTATGCTCTGATCTAACACATCGTCACCTATGACAATACACCAATGTTTCTAATCATGGAGTCTATGTTTGATGGCCAAGACAAAGCATCTTCCGTTGAATAAAGTCCCAACTTTATTCCATCGATTGTAGATTTTATAATTTAGAGTGTCATTTTAAAAATCGTGTCTTTCGCATAATCTATCCATCATATGCCTAATTCTTTAAGGTTTGGACCGATAGTGTCAAACTTTTATTTGCTTAACATACATTCAACAAATATGAACATAAAGAGGACAAGATTTGGTATATGAATAATAAATAAATTCTTTATTGATAAAAAGGTCCTAAAAAATATAGTACATTTTTACTCCTTAGGACATACATGTTCAACACAATGATGATAAGAACAAAACTAGACCAGTCTTGGCCATCGAAACTTGCTGTAAAATGGTTGCTGAAATTGTAAATTCTAACCACCATTAAAGGTCACTAGCAAAACTTCGACGATCAAGTAAACGATCTTCGTTTTTAACGCCGTTTGCACCATTAGACTAAAAATTCGGCCTTGAGCAAAACCCCACATTGATTTTAGCAAAACATTGTCCTTTGTTCAAAAATTGAAGGCTCAATGTCAGTTGTTGTAGCAAAACTCTGATCCTATCAAATTCGGCCACCCTGGACCAAATTGAAGTTTCCATTATGTTTAGAGGGTGATGGGTAGTGTTTTGCATACCTCAATTTCACAAAACAATAGTCGAAAAGTAAAAAACTTGGTCATCAAAGTTCCAAGAAAGACAACCCTAACATAGGTGGTTCTAGGTCGAATTTCCCAAAATTGACACCACTATTGAACTCAGGAGGGTGGATTTAGGGGGATAGGTCTGAGCCTAGCCACTATTGAAGGCTCGTCAATAATGGTCAATGCCAGTCAAACTTGGTTAATGTCGATCAAACAGTTAATGTCAGTCAAAGTGGTCAAATCTGGTCAAAGATGGTCAATAGTTGACCTAACCTCCGATTGATGATCTGAGACCACCTCTTGACTTGTGTCAACAATTCGGACGCAACTGTGACCTCCATTTGAGTTAATTCAATTTCATTAAAAATCATTTGGTATCGAGTGCACACAAAACAAGGTAAACTAGATCAATAGAATGGAGATCAGAACTAGTAATTGTTGTTTTAGGAATCTCTATGAGTCATTCTTACCCATCCACGTTCCCTTCGGGACCCTTTTCGAGTTAGAGATTCTATTACCTAATTTTTGTGAGGTTTTATTTAATTAAATTGGTGATTTAATTTTTCAAGATAAATTGTATATATTATTTTGTTGTTATTACTATATGAATATCATATGAATAGTTGTATGGACCGCTCTTATAATATATAGCATGGTTGGAAATGATTTGCAATAACTTGGAATATAACATGATATAAAAAGCATGGTTAAGTTGAGTGGACTCTTGTATGCTAGTCAGGAATTGAAATATAACAGTATGACATGTAGAGACATGGATTAAGCATATATAAGCCCAATATGAAATGAATAAAAATGTGTAACATAAACAGGGCAACATGTATGTCCTTGGGTTCAAAATCCTAAAAAGAAAAATAAGGAGAGGCGATAGCACTCTCTTGGGTCGAAAGTCCTAGAACGCACTATACAGGAATATGATGTAGTGAGATCATGAGACATCGAGTCCCCTTACCCGGTTACTTGATGATCGATATATTAAATTATCAAGCACATGCTTCGAGGAATTATTTATGTGGTGACATAAGGATTACAATTGTTATGTGGATGTTACGTAATCTTGTTAATAAAATATGTATATCTATGATATACAAACACGATAATTATTAAGCATCCACTAGTAATGAACATAATAGGCTTGATATGAATTCATTAATGATGTACTAGTAAATAAAACTAATCATATAGGTTCAATATGGTAAGTGATAAAATCAAAGGGTCAGTAATGGTTTCATTACTGAGCATGTTGTTGCTCATTTTTTATATTTTTATCTTTTTAGGATTCATACAGTGTAAGGTGATAACGAAAAGTTAGTTAAAGGAACTATGTAGCTATGTCCAGTTGGAGTTGTTCATTGTTTAGAATATTTTTCCTTACGATGTAAGTATCCTATATTTCTATCTATAACTATATTGAGCAGTCTTCAGGATTGAAATAATAATGATGACATATTGATAATATTAAATTAAAGGTGATACATTAAACTATAGTTTCATTGTTTTTATATTTTCTTTAATTTTTAAAATCTATTTCAAAGCCTGAGAAAATTTTTAAAAAATTTTAATGTTTTATTTTATTTTCTTGTTTTCTATTTAATATATTAAAAACTACAAACTCTTACTTAGAGACGTCACACTACCGCAACAAAATAGTTTTCCACCCGGATATAATCTTTTTTTTTTTTTTTTTCCTGGCTAGAAGTTTGACATGAAATAAGATTCCAAATAATAAGGGCTTTTAAAATTTAAAAAAAGACTGTCCAATCAAGGAAATGGAGGGCTACGATTGGTGCGTAATTTCACGCGTGCAGTAAGGGCGAGTCACTCGACAGACTCACAGCAATAATTCAACGCAGTCCCACGTTTGTCAGCCAGTTGGGCTCGCTCCAGCTAATACAGTGAGCGAATGCTTTTCATGCGCAATGCAGTGGCGCATCTTCTCCTCCTATTGGTCTCGTTACCCTTTTTTTTCCCTCTGGCATGATCTTGTGCTTGCAAAACCACTGAGCATTTTTTTTTCTTGCAAATTGGCTAACAACACGTGAGCAACAAAAAGAAGACACCTAAATAAAGTATGACACGTGGCAACAAATTGGAAGAAAAAGTTTTGGAAACATTTTGTCATTTCAAATTGTGGGAAAGAATGAAACTTATTTACACTTTATATATATATATATATGTTAAATATATAATAGAGTTAAGTTTACAACGGACGTCAATGCAATTAGCTTCGATAAAGAATACATTTTTTTGGTTAGTTTGACAAATTATTTTGGCCCTCAATCATCATAATAATAGAAGTGGAGCTTCAAACGACATGTCGTCAGTCTAACTAAGAACACGTCGTTTCTGATCTCCTACACCTACGATTACAAAGCACGAAAAAACTCCCCCAAATTCCAGAACTCACATTCCCCTTTCTCCCCACTCAACAATGGCCAAATCCGCATCCGCAGCGACGACGTCCCTCTTCCAATCCCTGAAGCGCTTCTTCAAGAAGCCATGGGAGATCACCGGCCCCTGCGCTGACCCCGAGTACCGCTCCGCCGTCCCCTCCGCCCTTGAGTACCGCCTCGCCTGCCCGGCCACCACCAAGCTCAAGCCCTCCGTCCCGACCTCCAACCCTGAGACCGTCTACGATATCAAGTACTTCACCAGAGACCAGCGCCGCAACCGCCCGCCGAAACGCCGCACTGTCCTCAAGAAGGCCGACGTCGAGCGGATGAAGAAGGAGACGACCTTCGACATCGCTGACTTCCCTAGGGTTTACTTGACTCAAGCCGTCGAAGAAGACTACAACGCTCGCGGTGGAGGCTATCAGTAATGAATGCATCCTTTTTTAGGTTGGTCAAATTTTTTGATTTTGGTGGTTCTGATTAGGGATTCCTAATCTGAATGTTTGGATTGTGGGAATGCTAAAGTTTTTTGCTTTGTTGATTTGGCTTGGTTTTTGTTATGCTATCATTTGTGTTTTTTTTGGGTGTTTTAGTTTTTTGTTTAGCTTCTTCATATTGAAGATGTTAACATAACAAACTTTGTGTAATTGTGTAATCTATGGGTTGTATAGTTTTGTTGACATGGAAGAGTTTGAATTGGGTAAAGGAGGATTCAAATTGATTCATGTTGTAATTTTCTTTGAACCTCTTCGTGCTTGTTGCTTTAGTTTAGAGTAAGTTTGGCAACATAGTTAAAACCAAAAGTGAAAACGAATTTACTGTAGCATATGAGAGCTTTATATTGTAGCAATTGAAATTATATAGTTGGAATGATATTGCCAAACAAAGCCTTAGTTGGTAAAATAACAGATTAAACCTGTTTCAGTATGATATTAGACATGTTAAAGGGTATTGATATGTTCAACTGATGGATCGAGCTACGTCAGGGCTTTCTGTCGGGGAATTCTTTGTGAGAGGTTTTACCCGTCGTTTCAAGCTTTCCACTTTCCAGTGCAACTTTTTGGCCCCTTTTGATATTTTGCTAAAGCTTGTAAAATAAGCATTGCACAGAAGTTGTAGAAAGAAAGCTAATCCCTGCTGGTTATAGGAAAAAAGCTATGGCAGAGGAGGTGTTAATCCCTTTGGTTCGTTTACCAAACACATTCTGTAGAATACTTCTTAAGGGCAGGGGTAGAAACCTCAATCCTAAACTTGGCGTTTTTGTTGTTTGGTGCATGTACGTTTTTTTCCCCCCCAAGATATATGTTTGTTTACTAGGCATAGAGGTTGGTACATTTCCAATCTCTCATATATTGTTAGCAGATTGTCTTTTCTTTTGTTTCCTTCAGCCTCATGTAGTGCTAGATACATGCTGTGGTGAGCATTTGAAGAGTGAGAAAATACCATCCCGGACTGGTGACGCTGGTTCTGTTTTGGTGTGTGTGTCTTTTTTTTTTTTTTTTTAAATTGTTTCTATTGTTTAGGTTAATGGTCTTGATTTGGTGTTGTATCTGGCACAGTTATGCCAATATGTGTCGAGTCTTGTGCGTTTCCCTCTCTGAATAACCAGTTCTGCTTTAGGAGGATAGGGAATAATCTAAGAACATCCAGAAATCATTATTGGGGGAGAAGTGTGTAGTTAGGAACACCTATTTCTTGTATGTAGTTCGGTGAGTGCTTCACAGCTATTCTTCCACCCTTTCTTCCAGATGGTATGATTGTATGATCCTTTTGCCCGCGACTTCGATAAACTAACCTGTAACATTCACGTGCTCATTTTAGCTCCTTTCTGCTGTAGGATTTGGTGTTGTTGTTCAATTATTGCCTCGCTTGGTTTCTCATATTATGTTTCTAAATGTAGTGTGCTAGTGTATTCAGGGAAAGGACATGTACATGTCTATGTGTGTATTATATATATATATATATATTTGCAAGTAGTTGCTGATGACTCGTATATTTTTGCTTGTTACCAGGCTTCTTGAACCGTGAAAAAGCATCTGCATAATTCGTCACTCTGTTTTGCTTTCTCAGTGAGGGGGAGGCTTTATAAACAATAGCCTCGATGTTTTTCTAAGATTGATTGCCTGTTTAGAGGGGCTATTGTGTTTGACATGAATAAACAGTGGTTTTCTGAAACCTTCTAGGCAACTTTTGCTTTTGTTTATGAATTTATTTGTATTCATTTCACATACACTGGCAATCAGGTAATGGCTGCTGCATCTGATTTCTGATTTCTTCAATCCCAGAAACTTTTACCCGCGATAATAATTGAAAATTTTCAATAATTGTTTCTTATTTGATCTTCTCCACTGGCAAGTTAATGTTAGCCAAAAAGGATAAGAAAAAGGTTCCTTGTGATTCGTGTTAATTTTTAAGTTTAGAAAAATGATGAATCGTGACATTCCAATTGGTGTAATGCATACCCTGACGGTTTTTCAAGAGTATCTACGTCACTAAAGCATGGAAGAGCATTCACGAAGACCCCAGGTTGTTCCCTCTGATGGTCTTTGAACTTTTTTTGGGGTGAACTTCTGTTTTGGTCCTCTATTATGTTCCAGATTTGCAAAATCGTCCCTTTAAAGTCTCTGCTTTAAGATTACGTTTAACAATTGAATCTCATGTGAATGTGGGCATTTAAGGTAATCTTATGCACTCTACTTTTACTCCAACCCCTGTGCATCCGATTTAAACCCTCGGACCGAGACAAGGAAGCCGACGACAACATTTTTAAGTAACTGATATTCTCTCTCATCGATTTCAAACCCTTCGACCATGACAAGGACATCGAAGATAACGAATTCAAGTATTTTATGTTCAATGGCTTCGGGTTGTACTCCATGACCTCTTTGTGCAAAGTGTGCCACATGAGTGCACGTGTGATGGAGTGTCAATCAGAAAAATCAAGGGCTACTCTGGAAACGCTGGAGTGAAGGAAACGTTACTCCTCACTCAGCCAAAGTAGATTGATTCAAAGGCAAATCAATACTAAAATTGGTCTGACCGGAGGAAAAGAATAGCCAAACAGAACTCTGATCACAAGCAACAGAAACGAAATAATAAAAGGGAGTGGGTCGCTACGCAGAAGAACGTCGTTCTCAACCTTGGCTTAAACGACAAAACTTGCCAACTATTGATAATAATCAACAAGAAGCTAAATGGTGATAGCAAACGACATAAACAAGAAATGAAATAAACGGCCACCAAGGCTCTGCAGCAGTGCACTCAAGATCTCAACAGAACCAAACTTCTTATTATGGAGTTTATGGTATGTACCACTGGGAAACGTCTCATGATGGAGAAGAACCGTCATCAAACTTGCCGTGCCTGTAAAATCTCACATGCAAATTTAGCCAATAATAAAATGTTTGTATTGCATTTATAA
This sequence comes from Artocarpus hirsutus, assembly GCA_946598075.1. Classification (NCBI taxonomy): domain Eukaryota; kingdom Viridiplantae; phylum Streptophyta; class Magnoliopsida; order Rosales; family Moraceae; genus Artocarpus; species Artocarpus hirsutus. Next base: position 52,957 of record CAMOHE010052249.1, on the reverse strand, counting down.
TTATTACCGAGATACCTAATTTTTATCAATTTGGTTTTTAGTTATTTTGTACAGTGTACAAGCTTGGTCTTCTCGTGAATGAAGCTCAATGTGCTAGTTTGTCACGCTCCTTGATCCGAGTGGTGACGTGACATATTAACTAAGTTAATCAAACCAAATTAATCGTTGATTAAATAATTAGTTTATTTAAAAAAATGTGGTGAGTTCTAAAACCTTCAAATGATTGCTTCTAAATTAAGGCTGTTAAAATTAAACAATAAAAACTAGTAAATACGATCCGGCCCACCTTGGGCCCACAATAGTGCACATATATAATAACGACATAATAATTACAACTACAATCCAAATCCAAATGCAAAACTATTAAAATATTACATGCATTGATTTAATAAGTAAATCACCTCAAAATAGAAAGCCTGCAGTCCACATGTCTGCTTGGTAGAATCCCAATCAATCCTAAGCTAGAAAGCACCTAGGGGGAAAAGGGTTTAAAACAAGTAAACTGTGAATGAAAGGCTCAGTAGGACTAAGCTTTGAAAAACATTAATTTGAATATAAAAATTTAACATGAACTTAAGGATTATAAAACATAGTAAATGAAATTAATTAATTTTTTCCTTATCATTCCGTCTGATTATTCATCTGGAAATAAACTCATCATTTTATCTTAGGCAAAGCCATTATAATCACTATCGTAGTAGCTAGGTTTTGGGACATGCCCCCAAGGTCACTCTCTACACGACCCGATCTCTGAGTATGGCATCATACCTTAGTATATCATTCCAAACGGTGTTTGCAACACATCCGGCTCTATATCATTATTCAAGTCTTATATTATCGAATGTTCTTATTTACATTCATTATTCTATTTATTATGGTCATTTCATTGTTCAACAGTCATTGAAAATAATTGATAAATTCCTTTCAATCATTTCCTTAAAACATTTTCGAAGGAAAACATTTTGTAGCCAAAACCCTTTTTAAAACCATGATTAACAAAGAAGAGAGACTAAAGTCCTACCTCGATATCCAATATAGGAGCTCAGACACAATAGTCCCGCCTTGCTATATGTTAGCTCTATGAAATCACGAACAACCTTCAATGAAGGCCAAATCAATTCTTAGGCATAAGGCTTGAAAATCCTATTCATTAAATCTATGAAGGTTGTAGGAGCATTCGTCAACCCAAATGGCATCACCAAAAACTCGAAATGTCTATATCGGTCCTAAAAGTTGTCTTGGGAATATATTCTTCCTTAATCCTAAGTTGATGACATTCAGATCACAAATCTATCTTCGAGAAATATCGAGAACCTCCTAGTTGATTGAATAACTCATCAATTCTTGGCAATGGATACTTATTCTTTATGGAGACTCGATTTAACTACCAATAATCAATATATAATCTAAGAGTACCATCATGTTTCTTGGCAAACAAAACTAGGGTATTCCATAATGCAGTACTATTTTGAAATACCCCTTATCTACAAGTTCCTAAAGTTGTTTCCTTAATTCCTTCATTTTGCCTACATCGATGCTATGAAAATTGGAGAGGTCCTGGGGAATAACTCAATATCGAACTCAATCTCCCGATGTGGTGGTAATCTAGGTAATTCATCAGGGAAGACATCATCGAACTCATCAACCACCGGTATCACTGCATTCCTTCTTGCTACACTAGACTCTCTTTCTAGATTCAAAAGAAGCACATAACAAGCCAAGTTTCTTCATCCTCTAAGACAAGTCTTCATGAGTCGCTCACTCATCACTCAATCATTACCACTTTAGTAAATGATCGTCGTCCCCCTATCGATCACTGGGGTTATTTTTCTAAGGTGACAATTTACAATGGCATTATATCTGGACAACCAGTCTATTATCAATAGTTAGGAATAGTTAGGCACTAGCAATAGTTAACACATTCTCAGTTTAACAATGGCATTAGCAATAGTTAGGCAGTGAACATTCTCAGTTTAAGTCTATTATCACATTATTGATGTCGTAGAAAAATATACAAAAATTAACACATATAATAAACACCTAAAACTATAACATATCCAAAAATCACCTTTAAATAAATTTAGAATAATCCATAACATGTACTAGATATCTGAGACAAAATAACTTCAAACAAATCAGGCAGTGAGTTACATGCCATTATCATATTCTAATAATTAAAATGGAATTACTATCACCCTAAGATTTTTATGATAACTTATTAACACATAACTACAGAGGTACAAAAAGTTTTATCACCAATTAAATTCATTTAATTATACAAAAACGTCACACAACAAAAGTCCAACAATTCATTGATAAAACAGTCTCAAAACCTAGTCTTAATGAAAATTTCATAACACATGAAATATTCATCATTTCACCGTGAGACTTTCCAATTCAATGCTTAATATATACATGAATATATCTGCCAAATTTCGTGCAAAATAACATTCATTTACCTATAGAACAAAGACCACATTTTTATAAAATTTTATTAATCAGCATAATTCAACTATGAGTGGCAGAGAAAAGAAAATTCATATCTCAACGTAGAAAAATCAAATTGGCGTGAAATTTTGAGAGATAATATAACATATACATGAATATCATATTAAAATTTCAGAGCAAATGAAAATTCTTAGACAAAGTTATAGCAGTCGGATTACAGGAGGAAAATACATTTCAGAAATACCGAGAACGGATTCTTACCTTAAAATAAATTCTTCTCAATTCCCCTTCGAATTCACCCAAAGAAAACCCAATATTTCTTTCTATTGTTTGTAGGAGAATAATGGAAAGAAGAAGGAGAAGAAAACGTGGAGAAGGAAAGAGAAAGAGAGAGTGTTTCTAAGAGAATTTTTATAGAGAGAAAAAAAAGAGAGTGATAGCGAGATAGTTTAAGTGAAAATGCAAGTAACGTAAAAGAGAAATCTCATCTTCTATATAATTATCAAAAAATTCCTAGCTAGAATTTAGGGCTAAATTCATGTGGGCATGGAGAGAATTGGAGAAAGTCAACTAATTTAGCTTTACTTACCATATTTCAAACTTTCAAAATAGGAAATCATATCAAATAATTCAAATCATCATACGAGTCAAACCTTCCATTTTCCTAAAATAAGGAAAAAAGCCAAAAATATACTAATCAATTAGAATTAATCATCCAATTATATCCAATCCTCAATATCACAATTTTGGGAGATTTATGCTGATTGCTTGTCAGCTATCTTTAGCCTACCGACTGCTCAGTTCAGCCTACCGAAGGCATGAGGTTCGGCTTGCCAATAAAATTCGTCGGCCTGCCGTTCCGTGAAGGACAATTCGGTTACCGAACTTGAAAGATTGGCCCTAAAATATAACAAATATTAATTTATAACTAAATAATTATCAAGCATACAACGTAAATGACATAAACATCTTGAGCACATAAATTCTACGTGACCGTCACTTGTCATAATACTCAAAATAAAAATAAAAATAATCAGTAACATTATATCATATATCAATAAGGAATTTACTTAATGTCCTTACTCATTTAGTATAATCCGTTGCATGAAAATTTGGCGGGTGTTACAATTCTCTCTACCTTATAAGAGTTTCGTCCTCGAAACTCAGAATAATTGCAGAGACTTTATTCTTATGTCATTTTTACATTCTCATGTAGCTTCTTCCACTTAGTGATTTTGCTATAAAACCTTGACCAATGGAATTTCTTTATTTCTCAAGGTCTTGGTTTTTTGATCTAGAATCTCTGCTAGCTTTTCTTCATAACTGAGGTCATCTCGTATCTTGATCACCTGTGGCTCAATCACGTGCGTAGGATTTGGGAGATATTTCTTGAGCATCGAAACATGGAACACATCATGCACTGCTGACATTTCTCATGGCAATCTCAACAAATAAGCTACTTTGCCTATCCGTTTCACAATTTCATAAGGTTCGATAAATCTTGGGCTTAACTTGCCTTTCTTCCTAAATCTCATAACTCCTTTCATTGGTGCAACCTTTAAGAATACTGAGTCGCCTGCAGCGAATTTTAAGAGCATTCTTCTTTTATTAGCATAACTTTTCTATCAGCTTTGAGTAGTCTCAATTCTCTTTCTTATCAACTTAATCATCTCGGTGGTTTCCTTAACAAAATCAGTCTTTTCATAGTCAACGCTTTCCATCAACTTCTTTTCACCAGCTTCATGCCAACATATAGGCAACTTGCATCTTCGCCCATATAGGGTCTCATAAGGTGCCATCCCAACCGTCTCTTGGTAGCTGTTGTTGTAAGCGAATTCTGCTAAGGGTAACATTTTACACCAGCTGGTCTTAAAGTTGAGAGTACAGGCCTGAAGCATATCCTCTAAGATAAGTTCGTCCTCTCCATTTGGCCGTCTATTTGAGGATAAAAAGCTGTATTGAAGTGCAACTTTGTTCTCATTACAGTTGTACACTTTTCTAGAACTTGGACGTGAACCTACCGTCACGATCAGAAATGATAGACTTAGGGATTCCATGAAGTCGCACAATTTCCTTGACATAGAGTTCCGCTAACCGCTCCATAGAGTAAGTGATCTTGATGGGAATGAAATGCGCCATCTTCGTCAGTCGATTGACAACAACCCAAATAGCATCAAAACCATTCATTGTCTTGGGCAAACTGATAATGAAATCTATTATAATATCTTCCCATTTTCATTCTGGTATCTGAATCGACTATAATCGCCGCCAGGTCTTTGGTGTTCAGCTTTAACTTGCTGCATGTCAAGCATTTCTTTACATACATGGCAACATCACGTTTCATTCTAAATCACCAGAAGTTATCCCTTAGATTGTTGCATATTTTTGTTGCACCTAGATGAATTGAATAAGGAGTGTCATGAATTTATGCTAAGATTCTTTCCCTTAAGCTATCAACATTGGGAACACATAAACAGTCCTTGAGATATAGAGTTCCATCATCACCAATTTGAAACTCTTCACATTTTCATTCCTTTATTTCCTGCTTAATCCTTGCGAGACTTACATCTTCATCTTATTTGCTCCAAATCTCATCGAATAATGTTGGAGCAAGAGTGAGTGCTGAAAACTAGCCTGTTATGAGTTCTAAACCAAAGTTCAAAATTTTTTCCCTTAAAGGTTGAGACATTGCTTGTAATGACATCAACGTGATAACTATTTTCCTACTCAGAGCATCAGCCACTCGATTAGCCTTTCCTAGATGATAAAGGATTTCACAATCATAATCCTTCATTAACTCTAGCCATCTTTGCTGTCTCATATTCAGATCCTTTTGAGTGAAAAGTACTTTAAACTTTGATGATTAGTGAAGATCTTGCACTAGACCCCATATAAGTAAGGTCTCCATATTTTTAGTGCAAAAACAACAGCGGCTAACTCAAGGTCATGAGTAGGATAGTTCTTCTCATAATCCTTTAGTTGTCTTGATGTGTAAGCGATCACTCTGTCATTCTACATCAGACTTACACCAAGGCCCATCTTAGAAGCGTCACTATATATCATAAATCTGTCACTTCCTTCAGGAATGACCAATTCTGGAGCTGTCGTTAATCTTTTCTTTAGTTCTTGGAAACTCTTCTCACATGCATCTGTCCATTCAAACTTCTTTCCTTTGCGGATTAAATTTGTGAGTGGCGCTGCTATCTTGGAGAAGTCTTCCACAAATCACTGATAATAACCGTCTAGGCCCAAGAAGCTTCTTATCTCACTTGCATTTATCAGTTGTTTCCAGTTGAGAACAGCCTCTACCTTAGCAGGATCTACTATTATCTCTTCCTTTGATACTACATGTCCTAAGAAAGACACTTTGTCGAGCCAAAACTCACACTTGGAGAATTTTACATATAACTTGTGTCTCCTTAATGTCTCTAGCACAATTCTCAGATGCTCCGAGTGTTCTTCCCGACTCTTCGAATAAATAAGAATATTGTCGATAAACACAACGATAAATTTATCGAGAAAATCCTTGAATACTTGATTCATTAGGTCCATAAAGGCTGCAGGTGCATTTGTTAGACCGAAAGACATAACCACAAATTGATAGTGACCATACCTCAATCTAAAGGCTATTTTTGAGATGTCTCCTTCTTTAATCTTTAACTAGTGATATCTCAACTGCAAATCAATCTTTGACAACACAGATGCACCATTTAGTTGATCAAACAAGTCATCGATTTGAAGCAACGGGTGCTTGTTCTTGATCGTCACCTTATTTAGTTCTCTATAGTCGATGTAGAGTCTCATAAATCTATCCTTCTTCTTGACAAATAAAATTGGGGCTCCCTAAGGTGAGTGACTAGGACTGATGAAGCCTTTGTCAAGCAGTTCGTTTAATTGAGAATGAAGCTCCTTTAACTTGCTAAGGCCATTCTATAGGGTGCCTTTGAAATCGGGTCGGTGCCTAGAGCAAGCTCGATCTCAAATTCATATCAAGGGGTAAGCTTGGCAGATCATCTGGAAACACCTCTGAGAATTCTTGTACTACTACAACATCTTTAATCCTTGTCTTTTCTTCTTGACTTTTGTCTACAATGTTTGCTAAGTAACTCATGCAGCTGCTTGCTAACAATTTCCTTGCTTTCATGGCTGACAAAAACATACTTGGTTTCTTTTTGGACCTGCCCATATACACGAACTTTTGTTCACCTTCTAGTTGGAAGATCACCTTTCGTTTCTGGAATTCAATGGAAACATTGTATTTGCTTAGAAAATCTATCCCCATAATCATATCATAATCATACATGTCGATCATAATTAGGTCATCGAAGAGTTCCCTTTCAGAAATCTATAGAGGAACCGTACGCAAACAGTGCGTAGATTTTATCACTTCCCCAGAGGGTAGTGCTGTAGTGAATCCCTATCTTGTTAGTTCTATATGAACCCCTAACTTCTTAGCAAAGGACAATGATATAAAAGAATGTGTGGCACCCGTATCCAAGAAAACATTTGCATTAATAGAAAGACTTGGAATCTGACCTGTGACCACATTAGAGGCTTTAGTAGCCACTTGTTCCTTCGTCATTACATAGATGTAGGCATTAGTAGGTAGGGCTTGAAGCCTTCCCTAGCTAATCAATGTCCCTTCTAAGGAGGCTTGCATCTGATAGAGTTGGGCTTGAGGGACTCTCCGCTGAGCTAGTGCATTTATCTGATTGGGGCAGTTCTTAGCAAAATGGTCTTCACGTCCACAAATCAAACACTACTTCATTCCTAAACGACATTCTCTAGGATGTTTCTTCTAGCATGTGGTGCAAGACTGAATATGCCTGTTATTGTTGTTGGACTAGCCACCATTATGCCTCTTTTTGCCTTGACTCTATTGGTTCTAACAATTGTCCTTCCGTTTGTTGTTTCTCTAGTCTGGTGGTTGTTGTGGCTGCTGTTGTTGTTGTTCCTATTTTGGGGGCGGTTCTGGGTGCTTGCATTATTTGCTTGCTGACTTGACTAAGGCTGTTTCTTTCTTAGCTTTGATAAATGAAATTCAGCACGTTGGGCCCTCAAGACAACCTGCTCTTGGTTTCTGGGTGAACTTGCCCCATCAACAATTGTAGCAATCTCTGGCCTGATAACTCTAATCAGTCTTCAGACCCTTATACTCTCATCACTAACCATCCCTGGACAAAGGCAAGCTAACTGATCAAATTTTACCACCACATCTGTAATCGACATGTCTCCCTAGCGCAGGTTCTTAAACTCATCATAATACTTCCTAGCAATGTTCATGTGGAAGAACTTTGTGTTAACTCATGAACGAAGTCAGCCCATGTCATCTCATCAACATTCTTGCTCTGTTCGATTTTGTCCTACCAAATTCTGGCCTCCATGGTGAAGCAGTACGAAGCATAAAGAACCTTCTCATTATCCGTGAAGCCCATGAGTTTCAGAGTAGCCTTAATTATCTTTAGCCATCCTTGAGCAACTAATGGATCCTTAGAACCTTCAAAATCTACTGGCTTAACCCTTTTCCATCTGACTAATAAGGGTTCCTGATAGGCCGATCTGGGTTCAGCAGCAGGAGCTAGGACTTCATTTACTTGTGGTTAGGGAGGAGGGGGAGGCGGCACGTCATTGCCTCGTCATTCACCAACATGACCATTGGCCCTCAGTTTTGTAATTTTCCTTCTTTGTTCCTCGAGTTGCCTTTGGAGCTCAACAATCATCGTCATCAGCTTTTTATTGGTTTGAGTGCAAGTTTGCATTCTTCTACGACCGTCCATCATTGATTTCCTAAAAGAATTAGGAGCTTAAGAATAATCTTCTAATTTATGAGATAGGATTTCACTACCATATCGTGTACTAGGGCCTTAATCAATATACAATTAAATCTCACACTTATCGTCATAGCCTTAATCAATATACAATTAAATCTCATACTTATCGTCATACTTGCATTCTTAACAATTAACTTAAAATATACTTACTTGGAGGACTTGGACTGATGTGTAGCGATATGAATTAAAAACGAAAGTCTGCTCTGATACCAAAGCCTGTAACGCCCGCTTACGGACGTCACAGATGTCGTTACATTCATTATATTTGCTATTATATAAGATAAACTATTTGAATGAAGACTTCATATGGAAACATACCCTAGGATCCATGCATACATTTTTTTTATATCAACATTTAATAAATTACTTGATTATAATCATTCCTTAATAGTTTATCACACCAAAACAAAGGAACCATAATTTAAATAAAAATAACACATCATTTACAATCTGCTTACACAGTTTGGTAGGCCGAACTTCAGATTTTGGCAGGCCAAATTTGACCGATAATCCAAACTTCAACCACCGACAGGCCGCCCAAGGCTCTGTAAAACAGGGTTTAAAAATTGCTGAGATCGACAGGCTGATACTAACACCTATAGACCGACCAATAATGATCGCCAGGCTGAACTACTGTTTAAAAAACAAAATTTTTAATTTAAAATGAGTCTCAATATTTCAAAATGTGAAAGACAATTAATAATACTATAAAGTTAAAGAGACATAGTTCAAATCTTTTAAGGCTATTCAAATAAACATACTCAGATAATTAAGCATACTTCTTTGGCATATTCCGTTTTCAATCCATTGTTCTTTGCTTATTTCACACGCCTGTCCTTGCCCTCCACCTATTCCAAGATCTTTTTACCCTTATCTGCAACATGATGTAAAACTGAATAAGTAAAAGCTTAGTAAGTACATTTCATGTCTCATAACGTATAGACATTTTATGAACATTTTTATGAAACATCATCACCACAAGCATTATCATAATAGTGCACTAAACACAGTTTCATATAGAACATATCTTTTGTTACATTATCCATATTAAAACTTTGTTCATTTTATCTTAGGGGCCCAAGTATTGCACTATTATCATCATCATTGGCGCGCCGTCATGAGAGGAAAGGGGTAACTAATCCCAAATCAAATATGACATCATAACATAAACATAACAAAAACATAGGTGTGCAACACTTATTGACGTGATACATATATACATACATATTTATATACTTTTATACCTTGAAATATGTCATCATCAAACATGCTTAACTTTTGAACATCAAATGTTTCATAAATAACGTTAAATGAATCCATCATAGAATCATCATAGATATCATCATGAACATAATTTTGAACTTTTACAAACCACATCATGTTGCAGGTGACAATGTACTTACTTGTTTTGCTTACTCAACCTTAATTGTAGGTGACGTCGTCGCAGTCTCGATATGCTCACTCCTGAGTGTGTTCATGCCATACATTCATTAAAAATAAAATTAACATTTATTTTCATGAAATCATTCAATACCATATGCCATTATCCAATACCATATTACATCACACATACATTCTCTTTTTGAAAACATTAATCCATAATACATTTTACTAGCCTTTAAAACATTAGAACAAAACTGCCAATTGAGAATGCAGCCTGACCCTTATGAATCTATAGCTCATTAACTCATATTTCATATATAATTCAAGCACCAAACTTGGCAGGGACAAAGATAACTTATAAACATACTATCATGATTTTTCGTTGGTCATAAAAATTTCATTTGGCAATTTAAATAAGTCACATAACATACAATACCAAAGCTGCCAGCAATAGTTAAGCAGTGAACATTCTCAGTTTAAGTCTATTTATCACATTATTGATGTAGTAGAAAAATCTACAAAAATTAACACATATAATAAACATCTAAAACTATAACATATATAAAAAGCAGCTTTAAATAAATTCAGAATAATCCATAACATGTATTAGATATCTGAGACAAAATAACTTCAAACAAATCAGGCAGTGAGTTACATGCAATTATCATATTCCAATAAATAAAATCGAATTACTATGACCCTAAGATTTTTATGACAACTTATTAACACATAACTACAAAGGTGCAAAAATTTTCATCACCAATTAAATTCATTTGATTATAAAAAAACATCACACAACAAAAGTCTAACAATTTACTAATAAAACAGTCTCAAAACCTTGTCTTAATGAAAATTCCATAACACATGAAATATTCATCATTTTACCGTGAAACTTTCCAGTTCAATGCTTAATATATACATGAATATATATGCCAAATTTCATGCAAAATAACATTCATTTGCCCCTAGAACAAAGGCCACATTTTTATAAAATTTTACCAATCAGCACAATTCAACTATGAGTAGCAGAGAAAAGAAAATTGATATCTCAGCATAGAAAAATCCAATTGGTGTGAAATTTTGAGGGATAACATAACATATACATGAATATTATATTAAAATTTCAGAGCAAATGGAAATTCCTAGACAAAGTTATAGCAGTCGGATAGCAGGAGGAAAATACATTTAAGAAATACCGAGAACAAGTTCTTACCTTAAAATAAATTCTTCTCAATTCCCCTTCAAATTCGCTCAAAGAAAACCCAATATTTCTTTCTATTGTTTGTAGGAGAATAATGGAGAGAAGAAGGAGAAGAAAACGTGGAGAAGGAAAGAGAAAGAGAGAGTGTTTCTAAGAGAATTTTTAGAGAGAGAAAAAAAAAGAGAGTGATAGCGAGATAGTTTACGTGAAAATGCAAGTAACGTAAAAGAGAAATCTCATCTTCTCTATAATTATCAAAAAATTCCTAACTAGAATTTGGGGCTAAATTTACATGGGCATGGAGAGAATTGGGGAAAGTCAACTAATTTATCTTTACCTACCATATTTTAAACTTTCAAAATAGGAAACCATATCAAATAATTCAAATCATCATACAAGTCAAACCTTCCATTTTCCTAAAATAAGGAAAAAAAGCCAAAAATATGCTAATCAATCAGAATTAATCATCCAATTATATCCAATCCTCAATGTCATAATTTTGGAAGATTTATGTTGATTGCTTGTCAGCTGTCTTCAGCCTGCCGACTGCTCAGTTCGGCCTACCAAAGGCATAAGGTCTAGCCTGCCGATCAAATTTGTTGGCCTACCATTCTATGAGAGACAATTTGACCTACCGAACTTGAAGGATCGGCCTGCCGAATAGCCATATACACTAATATATAGCAAACATTAATTTATAACTAAATAATTATCAAGCATACATGGTAAATGACATAAACACCTTAAGCACATAAATTTCACGCGACCGTCATCTGTCATAATACTCAAAATAAAAATAAAGATAGTCAGTAACATTATATCACATATCAATAAGGAATTTACTTAACATCATTACTCATTTAATATAATCTATTACATGAAAATTTGGCAGGTGTTACAGTAAAATTTCATTGTTGTTCTTGAAGTTACGAGCATAGTGGATTTACTATTTAACCCTACCTTATATATAAAATTTTGAGAACAAAATTTCTTTTAAGAGGATGGAGTTGTAGTGCCCACTAAGTTTTAAATGGTATTAATTATGTTAATTTAATTTAATTAATGTGCTAATTTGATCAAATTGTTGTTAGTATTATTTACATTTGCATTTGTATTATTTTTTATATTTAAAGCATTTGAGAATTCTTGTCAAAGTATTTTGTTTTAAATATTTGTAACAGTTTTACATGTTTACAGTTGTGTCGCTGTTTCCCTCCCAATCACCAAATTGCCATTTTTTATATTGTCTTTCATGTGTTAAAAAAAAAACCTTAACCACCTTGGTTAGCAATTCTAACTTTTATATGTATTTTGTTTCCAAAGCCCCAAAAGCCCACTTATTCATAAATGCTCTAAAAACCCATTAGGCCTAATTCATACATTCTAATCTTTCTTCCTCTGTAATTTACATGCCGCTCTCTCCCTCTTTCTTCTACTCTTAGCTTCAAGCACTAGAATAACTAGATAGAAATCCTCCCATAGCTCAAATCATCACTAACTCTAGACCTTATAGGTTCATCAAGATTCTAGTACCAATTTCTTTAGAGTTGAGGTATGATCTTTATCTTTTAAACTGATCTTCTTTCTAACTCTTCCATTTAAGCCAAAATTGGTACTTGAAATTATGCCTTTGATCTTGTTTTATAGCCTGTGTTTTTGTACCAAATGAGCATGTAGTTTTGTTTTAATGTGATTAGGCATATTGAAAGTATGTCTTAAAGTATGATGGCTGATTGTGATTTGGTTCAAGAATGCATTGAGATGTGTTAAGAGCTATGATATCACTACAAGAAAAACTACTTTTAACGACATATTATTTACTTTATGTAGTTTTTAAATGTCGTTAAAAAGAACATCCAACGATATCTCCAACAAAGATGTCAATAACAACATTTGAAATAATAATTAACGACATCTATACATATGTCATATTAAAGGTCTCCTTTTAACGACAATAGTTTAGTGTCGTTAAATTATTTAATGACAAGTAGGAGATGTCGTCAAAGCCTTGGAGATTCTACGACACCCCTTATAGACAACATCGGTCAAGATGTCGTGGAATCTCTAAGGCTTTGACGACATCTCCTAATTGTCGTTAAATAATTTAACGACACTAAACTATTGTCGTTAAAAGGAGACCTTTAATATAGCATTTATATAGATGTCGTTAATTATTGTTTCAAATGTTATTAACGACATCTTTGTTGGAGATGTCATTGTATGTACTTTTTAACGACATTTAAAAACTACACGTCGTAAATAATATGTCGTTAAATGTAATTTTTCTTGTAGTGTATGAGTTGCTGCACGTTGAAGATTTGAAATTTAACCTTGATTTCAACTATTGCGCATTCTACGTTTGGTTTTGACAAGTTTTGGTTCAAAGTGTAAAATTATGATTTTGGTGTTTAAATTTGGGAAAAAGGGTTTAAAGGTGTTTCAAATTGTTTTTTCAGATTTATGTGAAATTTCTATGGTTTGAGAATTGTTGAACAAGTTAAATTCGAGCCTTGAAGCTCGAAAGGCTTGAAACAGAATTTGAATATTTTTTTTCAGATTCTGACCAACCTATCAACCGGCATTTGAAGGCAGTGGGCCAGTAGCATGTAGGCGGCAGGCTGGCTGGCCTTGGTGGTAGGCCAGCCATGAAGTCCAATTGGTTAAAGTTTTTGCCTTGTCGGTTTTTCAGTTTTACGATTTTAATTCCTTTTAAAAGCCATTTTTGAAACCAGAATGTATTTTTGAAATTTTATTTACAAGCATAGTTGCATCATGTACTTAAATATTGTTCTTGTTTGACATTTTACTACTGAAATGATACACTAATGGTTAAATTGGCGTATTGATGCTTGTAAAGATTTTCTTTGAGTTTGATTTCTGACTTTAAAATATGTTTTAAGGTTTTTGAACATTAGCGGATCTTACATTGGGTTTTGTGTTAGAGCTAATGATAATAGATACTGAGATAGGATTCTTTGGCCTTTTTCTTTGGCAGCCATATTTTGAATTTTGTTTTGGCTGAAGGTTATTCTTAAACTTTTTTAAGAACTATTTTTGCTTTATTTTCAAAAGTAATTTGAGAATTTGAAATTTAAGGTATATTATTTTAAGCTTTGTATTTTTTATATTTTTTAGATATTTAAAATTTATTTCAAAAGAATTTCAAAAATAAGATAGAACCTTGATTCTTATTGTCACCGAGCTTCTATGCTTTAAATGAGTTTCCGAACACTATCCGGTGTTATTTGTCTATGTTATATTTGAAATAGTGTTTTTAACTCTAGAGCTGGTACTTGTCCACCGAACTCCCATTCAAACCTTGGTTCTTGTCCATAGAGTGTCTCAGAGTTCACCGGTCATGCCCTTAGGGTGTCAGTTCCAAAAACCCGATCATGCCACTATGGTGATGCTAACAAGTTTCTCAAATTATTTTTATGATTTGTGACAAATCATATGTTGGCTTCTTAACATTAAGTGTTTAATTTATATATCATTTGAGTTAAATCATATGTTATTACTGTTTAGTTGGTGAGCTAGTTTCCAAGTTTTATACTGTTTAAATTCAATATGTTTTATTGAATGCTTTATACTCTGTTTAAATTATCATGCTATTGAGCCTTCTACTCACAGTTTTCTATTTTAAAATATTTCCCCTAGGTTTTGTAGAACCAGTCATGTTTGAGACTATACTTTGAGTTGTTTGATGTTTTCGATGAGGTTTAGTATTTAACTTGTATCTATTATACTAGTCTGTACTGTATAGTTTGTATTGTATTATTGTATGCTGACTTTTAAATCTTTGCGAGGTGGATTCTTTTATTTTCATTGTTATTTACAAGCCGATGCAGTTTTAGTGGACTTTATCGTTTAGTTATTCTTTAAATCCTGATTTTTACTCAACTTTTAATTAATCACAGCCCCATTCATGGGTGATGACATCATCATAGTTGGAACACAAATAATAACTAAGATAGCAGAATAGTCCAAATGTGTGTTAAGTTATGGAGCTTAATTTGATGTCTTGACGACTTTTGCTTTGCATAGAGTATTACGAGGATTGATCTTATAGGTTACATCTTTGTGTGAGCCCCCCAGGGAATGCATGAGCAGAGCCTCTAAATCAAATATTTCATTAATAGTAGTTTGGGGATTTCACACTGTAAGATCTGATTGCCCTTATTTTCTTATACATAAAAGGGATGCTCATTGGGGTATTTTGGAGAGGTTAGAGAAAATATAGAGAGTAGAGTTGTGTGTGATTTTATTTTATAAATTTCTTCTTTCTCACGGTGAATTTTTTGCAGCGACTAAAAGTGAACGTAGCTCTGACATTGAGGATGTACCACTATAAATTTTGTATATATGTTTTTCTGCTTATTTTTCCTTTCTAAGATTTCATTTGCTCTTGGCAAAATTATGGTGTCTACTTTGTAACATGACGGTCTCAACATAACTCACAAAGACAACAAGTCAAAGGAATACCTCTACCCCATGTGGACATTAGATCTCAAGGCTGGAGTACCAACACTAATCTTCCAAAGGAAAGCTACTGCCTTTCATGCATTTGCGCCTTGCAATGAACGAAATAGAATATTTTAATTTTTTTGAAGGGTTAATGAAACCTAAGAGCATACAGGGCTTGGGAATTAGTTTTTGTTCAAGTATTTGTTGTTTAATATTAGAAAATTAAGACCCTAAATAAATAGTTAGAAAATTAAGCCAGTAGTGTCAAATAAGAATTACATGTAATTATCCACAGAAGGATATGCAATTTTGGCAGGTAGGGACACATTAATTCACAAGAAGATCTTTGAAAGAAGCCTTTATTCTTTCCCTCCTTGGGCGGTGGGTCTGTCATCAACACTCGAGAAGAAGGCCAAACCCAAGCAACAACCTCACGTACGTTCTACTGTGCAAGCACCTTGCACAACATTATATATGACAAAGACTTATCACATCAAACTCATCAATGTTATATATAGTAGAGTACATAGAAGGTACGCTCTGCTTGAGTTTTTTTTTTCATGGTAATTATATTCCAGCTCAATCCCAAATTGGGTCCACCAGTAAATTCTGGTGAAACGCTCAAGAGGATTAAATTTCCACCAATAAGGCATACTAACAATAGGGTGCTTTGGCTTGCTCAACATCTCTGCTATGATCGATGTAGAACTCCAATTGATCGCGACTACCATAGAGGGCAAACTCAAGACAAAACCAAAGAGTGGAAAGACCACTCATGTTATTACAAACTATGAAAACAATAACACAACCATATACAAAAACTGAAGGCAAAACTGCTTTTAAATTACAGGTCAAAACTAGATTATGAGCAAAGCATAACCCATTTGAATCGAGCTAGCCGTCATGGGTAAAGAGCCCGAAGATAGCTGCAACAAACAAAGGTATGGGAGAAGAGACGAACCTTCACCAGTGTGTGATAGACGTACGCCGTTGTCGCCTGATAACCAGCAGAGCACCTGGATCCTTTTGTCCCCCTGATGAACTCCATCGAGCTTTCCCCTCTTCGGACCATAGACCCTCGACGGCCTCAAGAACTCCAATAGGCTAGAGATCGATGCCTTCGATCATTGTCTAGTCCAAGCTAGCCCCTCCCTCACCTCCACGCTTGTTGCGTGCAATGGACACCCACGCCGGCCTCCCTTATCTGACGTCCCATGCCACCGAGCCAATCTCTACCAAGACTGCATTTGCAGCTTCGATTTGGTACTAAAACTCTGGGCCATTAGTCCAAATGGCAGCCCAAAGGCGACGCTAGACTCTGGCGCGCATGGCTCTATAGCGCACGAAAGAGCAAAGTAGAAAAAACCCTAGCAAAAGTCAAGGGAAGAGGGAGAGATTTGATTATTATTATTATTATTATTATATTGCAATGAATTCTCTTCTTATTTGAAAACGCCTATAAAATTTGTCTATCTTAATCAAGGTAACAATAATTTTAGTTTTTCTTTAACTTTCATGAAACTTCATTTGTCATTATTAATTTATTTTGAAAGGCCATTATTAATTACATATATTTGCTAAAATGTGAGGTTAATAAATGCGCGCTTATATAAATTGTTATTTTTCATCAAATAAAACAAAATTTATTTCAATCGATAAACAAGAAAAGGTTAATGATATAATTGGTCTTTAATAGGCTTAAATTATGAAAGAAACTGGTCCTAGGCCTTAAAGTCAAGAACAAGGAATAATATTCTCTGGACTTGCCGAGAACGTTTCTCGTTATAAGCCTTTATACTTTTGTTAAATCTTTATTTATAAGCGACTAAGACGTACTGAGAAAGTGAAATATATTCCATAATGTGAAAAGACAATATAAATACCAATCCACACACACACAGTCTCTTTCTACTAGAACTCGTACAATGCTAGCAAACTCAAATGAAATGCTCAAAATCAAAGGGGAGATAGCACGTTCCCACAGACAAAAGGCACTCGAGAGATACAATATAAAATATCGAATACCAACATGACTTTTTGATGATCGAGAAAAAAATCTGATCGACCAGTCGAGCTAAAAAAATGAGATAGACACTCAAGGTAGTCAAGCTAAGAACCACTGCAGTATGAACCCTAGCCAAACTAATTAAAAAAAAAAAAACAATTAACAATAATAACAAAACTTCCAAGCAACAGGGAAAAGCCGAGCACCAAATGAGAAGAGAAGCATTGTTGACACACCTCCAAACCAACAACGCATGCACCACATGCCCTATCCAACTTGATACAACTTATAACATTAGATGCTCGCATCACCATAGACAAGACCCCAAGAGAGCAGGGATGCCGAAGAAGCAACACTGTCGAGAAGTGCTTGAAAACAAAAATAAAATAAAATAAAATAAAAAAATAAAAAAATTGAAGAAAAGGCTGGTTAAAACAATTATATGATTGGCAAAGTGCTCCTGCATCTAGACTACTAATAATTTAACGTTCTTCTTATTAAAAGACAAATGAAGGATTAACTGGGAACTTTTCACAAAAGTTCAGGAGAAGTTATTCATTATGAAAACTAGAAGTTAAAGGACCTAATAGGTACCACTCCAATGCATATGAGGGGTTACTCCATAGTTTTCCCAAATTTTGAAACAACAAAGGGGTTTTGCTTAAAGCAAATTTAAGGACCACAAGAATGGTTTTTATTTTTTTCTTTTTTTTTTTTGTCTAAGATTTTTCTTATGGATACTGAAAAAGTAAGCTATTAGCAGATAGCTGTTTAAAAAAAGTGATTTGGATCATGTTTATCAGCTAAAACTGAGCTCTACCTGTTGGGATACTTGTTGAAAAAAATCCCCTTTTTGTTTTTGGCTTTGTTTTGTTTTGTTGTGTGTTTTTTTCAAAAGAAGTTGAAGACTAAACACTTGTAGGAGCCAACCAAATACTGAATAATTAGAGGAGAAAAGCAACCCTTATAGAGAGAGGAGACAGAAGGAGCAGAATTCACTTTCTCTGGCAGCTTTATATTGTTATTTAAAGAGATCATCTGATCCACTTATTTTGTTTTGCATTGGACCACGTCTTGCCCTTCCATTCTCTTTTTCCCCTCTCCTAGGGCTTGGCGACCGCTGTCCCTTTCATGGCCTGTGAGAGAAGTTACTACCTCATCAACGGAAGAAGTTGAAACAGAAATAGTGAAAAAAAATAGATAAATAAATAAATAAATAAAGAGAAAAAGAAAAAAGGAAAAAGGAAAAGGAAAAGGAAAAGGAAAAGGAAAAGGAAAAGAGGGGATGCTTGTTGTTTTAGCAATCTCTCAGAAGTTACACTTTTATAAAACTCCCTTTCTTTTGTTCCATAGAATTTGAGTGTGATTTTTATATCCTTATTAGTTATCACCCCTCCCAATACGTAACAAGGAGGTTCAGAACTTTGGATGAACTCTCTCTCTCTCTCTGATGTTATAGTCACAACTAAGATAATACCTTATAGCATTTTAACGTGATCATTAATGACTAATATTGTCTTTAAAGTCGCAAAAAATATATAAAAAAAGAGGAAAAAAGATAGATAAACACCGTCCTTTTATTAATTAGGATTGTCCATTGCGAGTGATATCCATGCTTTAAAATCAGAGTGCCTTAATGTTTATCAAAAGAATTGATGTAACACAAGCTTCTATTAGAAGAAAGTATGTATCGCTTCAAATTGAATTAGACTAAATGGTGAAAATTAGTGTATACAATTAAACTAGGTCTTAATTACGTTATTTAACTACCTTATTAAAATAATGACGACTTTTGGACAAAATATTGTCACATAAATTATATAACATCAATTTTTGAACTTCTAGGGATTATTTGTGGTGGAGCCACTTAAAAATAAGGAGGGGCTGCTAAAATTATTGATTTTTTTTATTTGGTAATTTTTAGAATGTTTTTTGTTTTGGGTAAAAACTTAGAAATAAGAATATTTTGAAATATGTGTTTGACTATTTTTAAAATAGTATTTGGTTAGTTTTTTGAGTATTTTTCTAAAATTATTTTGGGTATGATGTATTTTAAAATTATCTTGGGTATAATGTATTGCTAGCCCCCATCGTAGATAGCCCCTTGCCCCACCCCCCACAGACTAAGCCCCACCCTTCGACAGCCCTGTCGTGGATCGACAGCCCTTTCATGTCCATGGCTTCTCGCAGAGATCAGTGGTCCACATGGCATAGAGATCGATAGCCCCTCGCCCGTTCAACATCGCTACCAGTGGAGATCAATGCCGCTTGCCCAAATCTACTACACACCCATGCGAACATTGGAGCTTGTCACAACTTCCCTCCCATTGAGCATAGCCACCCTAGGAGCTTCCTTTGAGGTCAACAAGGCCGGTACTATAGTCACCAATGTTGGGGTGGGTCGGGGTTGGTGAGTTGTAGTGGGGGTTGCCCTGATGAGGTTGGGCTCTAGTGAGGCATGTGGTTGGGGGTTGTTTTCATTATCAACTTTTTTTTATTATTTTTATTTTTGTTACACTTTTTTGTCAGTGTGTCACATACTACTGCTTCTTTGAATGCCTAAAAGCCTTAATAGAGTTCTTGAGGAACAAAGTCTATTTTTGGGGAAAGAAGAGAGAAAGAGATCGAGATAAGGAAGTTCCGCTCTATTTAGATAAACACCATATCCCAATATTCGGCGTAGGCATATCGGGAGTGAACAAGCAGATTAGAACCCTAAGGACAAAGACAAGGTAGCAAGGCCTCGAAGACCGGAATTCTTGCATCTTCTTCCCTATTCTTCTTCTCATTTTCTTCTGTTTAAAAATGTAAAGATCTCACTGATCTTAGAATCAAATGTCTTCTCCTATGGTATATGTAATTAACGAGAAAGCCGAAAGACTTACCAGAAGTTTGAAACCCACCACCATCTTAATAAAGACCCTTTAAAAGGGAGATTGTAAACTAAACTCCTCTATCGCTACACCTGATCTGTTTACTTACTTCCTTCCCCCCCGCCCCCCCTTTTGATCCCTTTTTTTTAGTCTTTAGGGAGACAAAGCTTTACTTTACTAATAAAATAAGGCTTGCGCAGAGGCGCTCACTTTTTAGAAATGTTTTTGTTTTTGTGCTGGTGCCAATAACCTAAGCACTTCTTAAAATGATTTTTATTTTTGCGTCTTTGAAAATGACTAAAAACTTTTCAAAAACATAACCAAACAGGCCCTTTTGTTTTTAAAAATGGTCTTCACGAATTTGTGACTTCTTAGTTTTATCCTCACTTATATGATTTTTTGCATGTACCTTCCTAGTGAACTTTACATCTTTTATCTTTATATATTAATATACTTCAAGAAAAAAATTTAATGCATACCTTTATTTAAGTGAAAGCCTGATTACTGGACATACATATACCGTGGCTAAAAGACCTAATTTGTTGTAGTGAAAGTACTGTAGTTATCGTTTGTTAAGTTTATAACAACCTCGCGCTACTTGTTTTTTGGGTGTGAATTCGAAACCAACGTAGTGGTGCATTTTTCTACCTAAATCTAATCAATATTTTCAGTTTGACATGGGGGGTAAAATGCAGGACGAAAAGGTTCCGATCTCATTGCGACTGCGACAAATGTAAAATTATGATTCCTATATCTCCAGCAAATTGATAGTACGTCAGAAATGTTGCGGAAATACGTATAAATCCAAGCCCGAAAAGGTCCACGGTCGAGAAAATCAATTGGTTTTCTATCGAAAAAAAAAAGAAAGCAAATTAGTATTGTCTGGTCTAACTGTATCTTGCCATTATTGTACTGTGTGTAAGAGCAGTAACACAAAACATATTTTACTATTGCTGTACTTCGTATTATACAAAAGCAATGATAACAGATATAAATCTAGTCGGCTTTTAACTAATCACAAATCTACACATGTCATATTAATTATTTATATTTTTTTTTAAGTTACAAGGAGTTTTTTACTTTAAATTTTTCAGATTTTTGTCTCTAATAAATCTGAGCTATAATAGAGAGACCAAAAGCAAATAGAGTAATTAATTACGGATTAAAAAGAAACATTTTAAAAATTTTTCGTTAAATATTTAACATCTAACTAATAGAAAGATCGAAACTAAAACAAAGCAAAAACTTAGAGATCAAAATGAGATTTTTTAAACATTGAAGACAAAACTGAGACTAAAGATCAACTCCAAAGATCATTAATGAAATTAACTTTAAAAGTTTTGATTGGTTGGAAAATACTAATGATGATTACTATAGGTGAATTTAGGAGTGCGAAAAAAGCATTGAATTAAAACTCCTCGTGAAACCCACCGCTTTTTTCTGAAGGGGTTTGGAGAGGGAAAGAGAGATGAGTCAAAAACTTTCAACACACTGCAGCTAAGCCCTAAATTGGGGGGTGGTTTGGAGAAAGAAAGAGAGATCAGTCAAAAACTTTCTACACACTGCAGCAAAGCCCTAAATTGGGGGGTGGGGTGGGAGGTGGTAAAAACAGCATTTTTCCTCACTCCTCGAAGTAACTATGAGTTTGGCAAAACTAGGTAAAAAGTTAATGATATATTTTGTTTGATCAAGATCTCCACAGTGCCTTGAAAGGGTATACAATAATTGGTGTTTTACTTTAGTAACGGCCTTTTGTACTTGCATGGTGGAGAAGCCTTTCCTACAGAGTAACCTAGAATAAACACAATTATGAAACAAAAGAGGTAATATATGGTTTTGAGATTTAACTCTTTAATTAGAGGTATTACATTACAACAATATATACAAGTTTAGTTCTATCAAGCACACAAAAATATGAAAGGGGCTTAATATTGTTACTTTAAATAACTAGGGTTATTTATGCTAATGTTCCATAACATATGCAATTGTCTTACTTATCCATCAACATTTATATTTAGAGGTCTAACTACGTGCCGTTTATATAAAACGTAATTAATTTGACCCCTGATTAATAAGGAGTCTATTAATTAGATAAAATTTAATACAATGATTACACGTGGGGATTATTAGAGGCAAAGTAATAATAAAAAATAAGCAATTCAAAAAAAAAAAAAAAAAGAACTCTAAAATAAAAAATAAAATCATGACACCAGTTCTTTTTTTTTTGGAATTTGTTTTTCAAATTAGTTTATTTGTTTTACTTTTTTATCATTTTAAAACCTTCATGTATTGTACTCATGCTGCATTTTCTCTAAAAATAGATAGTTTATTAATTGAGTGGTTTAGTTGTCTTAAATGTTGAAAGTCAAAGTGAGATTAGTATAATAATGGAATTTTTTTAAAATAGGGAAGAAGTAGTGGCAACTTTGCTAGCACATAAAATATTTACATGTATACCAAACTTTGATAGTACTATGATTAAGTTGTCTTTCAATTAAGATGGTAGTTACGGGAATTGTTATGATTTTGTGCTTTAGAAGAAATTATAACTACATAATTACAATTGACTGGTGCCAACTGCAGCTACTATAGTCTATTAATTGAACCTTTCTCAATTATTTTATGTTGTAGCAGGTTCCTATGTTTTAGACTGTTGAGGTCCCCGAAGGAAAATGTCTCTCTCTCTCTCTCTCTCTCTCTCTCTCTCTCTCTCTCTCTCTCTGTGAGACTTGGGCAGACATATACAATGATACAGACAGAGCAATTTTCCCATGTATTATTATTATTATTATTATTATTATTGTTATCATTATGTGGGCGGATAAATATGGATTTGTAGTTTCAGAAGATGACCATAAATAAAACACGAAAGAGGGTTAGATTTCTTTCTTTCTTTCTTTCTTTCTTTTTTTTTAAAGAATTGTCTAGAAAGAAAGAAAAAGAAATTCTTTAAAAAATTATGAGGGTTAGACAATTCTTTTTTTAAAGAATTGTCTAGAAAGAATTTCTTTCTTCCTCATAATAGAATTTTCCCATGTACTACTGTCATTTGTTTTCATCAATTTTTTTTTTTTTGAAAATAAAGTTAAGAAAACCAGTTTATAGTTGCAGAACTGTAAGTATGAGTTTCTTCGTATTTAAATTGACATAAATTTTTAAATTCACATAATTGAGTTGAAAAGCACAGTCACTTTTAAGGCGACGCAAAACCAAATTATATAATTACCATGCTTTTAGGGTTTCGTTGCTTGATTCAAATTATTATCATTTTTTTTGGGGAAGTTCTATATTATTATTGAGAAAGCATAAATTATTATAACCTCAAAAGCATAGTTTAAAAAAAAAAATTTAATGATCAAACAATTTTTCTACACTGTTTTCTCTCAAAAAATTTGAATAGACTATTTATAATCCACAACATTTAAATATATACATATATATTATTGGAAAAGAAACAAAAAATATACACACACATCAAACACATATGCAAGTCGTTACATATTAACTATTACTATTACTGCTCTTTCTCTCCAAGTTGTGCCTGTGCAAATCTCACTGCTATCTGTGTGTGGTCCCTTACTGCATATATTCAATGGATGCTTTCAAGAACCTATGTGATTTGGTCCCTCCTCTACACATATATATAACTTTACTAGCTATCCATTATATATATACATATATATTTATATATATATATATAAATGCATATATATCTATATTATCATAATTTGTGTATATATATATATATATTTATATTTATCTAACTTATCGACCTCCAGCAAGTCTCATAAACCACAACTTTTGGAAGCTACATATGAATACGACTTATCTAATTGAATTAATTAAACGACAATAAACCTCCTAGTCAAACTCTTGCGATTTGCACTATAACTGAAAACCCTAATTTTATTCCAAATCTTGCTGACATCATCAGAAAGAAGGAAGTTACGGTTTTTCTACATAGACAGTAAAAGAAAAAAATTAAACAAAAAATTCAAACACTAGGGTTTAGATTATTTTTCTCATTTTTTTTGGCCATCTAATTCAATCCCATGCTTTTTTTGGATGCAAAAATAAAACTAGTTACTAGTTGCTGCTAAAGTGTAACTGCATTCTTTTGTTTTTGTATGTTTTCCCTTCATTTTTTTTTTGTTCTATTAATTTGTGTTGTACACACGTATATGTAAATATTTATGCTCCCCATGGAAGTTAAGCTAACAGCCTAAAGTCTATAAATCAATTATATTTTTGTGACAATAACAAATGAATTATTGCTGAGTTTCTAATCTAATTCTTACCTCTAGAAATAAAACAAAAATGAAGGGGCTACTCTTTTAGTCTGTAGAATCTTCTTATTTGATAAAGAGTTCGTTTGAGAATATAGATTTGAACCAAATGGTTGAACTAAAAACAATGCAAAAGAAAAAATTGTATTAATTAGTTTGCACCAAAACATTTTTAGTTTAAATCCGTTTTTTAAAATGGGCTCTAAGTTTTTTTTTTTTAGGAAATTACACCAAATATCACAGTTTAAATTTTTAATGTAGGTAAATAGCACTTTTAAAACTATTTAAGTGTATAATATTTTTGAAATTCTTCTTCTTTATTTTTTATTTTCTCTCTACTTCATATTTCTCCCTACTTCATTATATACAAAAATAAATTCTGTTTTAATTTAAGCTGTCTATTTACTAAGCATTGTTACATTTTAGTTTATTTGTTTTTATTTTTAATTAATGATGACCTAATTCCCTTCTTTTCCCTTTTTTTTTTTTGTTTTAACTATCTAGTTGGCTAGCTCATCCTCAACAGGCCGACACGTGGCATTAATTGTGCCTTACCTTTTCCTTTCTTTCCATTCTAGTGCAACATGCTGCGGTTAAATAATTATTCGGGCATCTGTTTCTTTACCAAAATTGTGACTCATTAAAGGTTATCTTTATTCTCCTTTAAGGAGTTGAATTTAAAGCTTGAAAATAATAATTTTGCACAGCCAATATAGCTTGATAATTAGTTAGGTTTAGCACACATACTTCATAGCTCACAAGGCGACTTTCATAGCATCTTTTGCTGCTGCTATTTCTTCTTTTTTCGGCTATGGTGGAAACAATAATCGAGAACCTAAATTCATCATCATCATTTTCAGCTTGATGTAAGTCAATATTCGTTTTTGTGATCTAAATATAATTTCTGGTATTAAAGTTTTTTGCTAGGGCTAATTGCCAGAGCTTTAAAAGAACTACAACCTAAGTATTTCGAATTATAGATATAAATTTATATATTATACATAGCTTACTATTTTCATCATTATTTTGATTCACAAATTGATCCTTTTAGGAAATTCAGTACACTCCCTTCCCAATTCGGCAAATCGCGACGGAATTAATTCTGGTAGTTTTTAGTAAGTATTTGCTCCTTATCATCAATTTCATGATTTCTTATTATGTATGTATATATTGATTTTTACACAGATTTCAGTTCGTTTATAAAAGCAAATTCTTCAAGATTTCCTGCACACATACACACACACACACACACACACACACATAATCTTGAAGAAATTATGGATAAAGAGACTATATAAATTAACAATCTTGAGTTAATTCTCTTTACCTTTTTTGATCAGTTGATTAATCGATCCGGTTCTGCACCCCAGAAGAAGACGAATTACTATTTCGCTTGAACAAATAAAGAATCAACCATGAAAGAGGGATCACAGTTAGCCATCAATCATAACACAATGATCACAAACTCAAAGGGAAAAGATTTCCCGGCAGCCAAACAAGACGGTACTCCTGCGGGCGAAGAGAAGCAGCTCTACAAGGTGCCGTCGGTGAGCTCAAAGCAATGGTCGTCGGCAGGATTCCGTAACCCCAGGATCGTACGAGTCTCGCGTACCTTCGGAGGGAAAGACCGGCACAGTAAGGTCTGCACCGTGAGGGGGCTGAGGGACCGAAGGATTCGGCTTTCGGTGCCAACGGCCGTACAGTTGTACGACCTTCAAGACCGGCTGGGGCTAAGCCAACCTAGCAAAGTCATAGATTGGTTAATTGAAGCCACAAGACAAGACATTGATAAGCTTCCACCTCTTCAAATCCCTCAAGGAGTTTTGGGCCAATTTCTTCATCACCATAGTATTCATGATCATCATCATCATCTTAGTCTACTTCCTCATCATGATCATCATCATCAAGCAAAAACCAACGAACAAGATCAATTTGCTCAGAAGCTCTTTGGTAACATGTCATCCACGGCCTCCTACATGAGTACTACTCACAATCAAAACTCTGATCAAACGGCGTCATTTTTAGGCCATGGAATCACACTACCCGGCGGCCAGTACTTTGATGGATTAAGCCATGGAAATCTTGTCATGAGCACAAACCCTTTGACGCCGCCGCCATCGTCATTTAATTCAGCTTCTATCCAATCTGTGTCCCAGTTATTCTTCTGCCCTCCTCCTCCTCCGTCCAACTCAACCGCGTCCGTTTTTGGTACTCCGTATCCGCCATTCATAAGTACTAGCCATGAGAATAATCCTCATGACACAATTAGGTCACAAATGATCAATAATCATATCCAATTTTTGAGTGGTTCAAGTAGTGTTAGCACTAGTACTTATTCTTCTCCTCCTTCAACATCATCACAACAATACCATAATCATCATCATGGCCTTAATAATTCTCTCATGTCTTCTCTTCATGATTCCACTAATTCCAATAACAATAACAATAATAATAATAATAATAATCCGCCTTTGATGAAATCCTTTCCTGAAATTCTTAATCCGAGGCAGATTTTCGCGCAAAGTACTACTACTAGCGTCTACGAAAACCGTACTGCTGGTTAAGGGCTTAAATTGGCTACCGAGCTTCTGTTTCGCTGTAAATATGGATCGTCTCAGAAAGTTATACTGAATGTTTGCTGATTGCTACAACTACTACTACAAGTAAGGTATGAATATATGTATATGTATGTATATATACATACATATATATATATATATATATATATGATCCATAAATTGTTGTTGATTACATTTTCTGCAATATATTTTAGTTGAATTCTGATGATTTTCAGTATAATGGTATGTTTGTTGTTGTGAACACGTGATAATGTATTATATATGTAGATATATGTAGTACTTGTCCATAATGTGTTGCACGGATAGGTTGCATGCAATCTTTCATTTAGTAATTATTTTCTTTCAGATATTCTAAACCTCTGTTTTTTTAATAAGTTCGAATAGAAAAGTTTTAGTTTAAATTGGGTTTGTTGTACTATATTTTCTCTTAGAAAAGTTTAAGTAAATTTATTTTTTTTTAGACTTTCTACTCAAATTTGTGAACCGAATTAACGGTCATATTCATGAATATGAAACATAAACCAGGATTAATGTTGGGATTGCTATTAGTTACTGCATTTTCCGTACCTCGTCAATTATTGAGAAAGGAATATTGCGAGCACAAGATGAAAATGGGTTTGAACGGTCAAAATGTCAATCAAGACAACAAGCTTATATTATTCACGCTTTTCTCTTGCATTATATCACATAAAGTAAAAATTTTTGAATGCTAAACTAGGAGGTCGTCTCTAGCTATTGTATATGAAAAGTCATTACAAAATTTAGATTTATAATCCTTCCAAAATTATGAAATTATATTTTGTAATTCTATCAAAATTGTTAGCTATATTGTAATTTTATCTTACAAAATTGAAACTAAAATTGGTTAAAGTCATAAAATGTAGTTGTAGCTACGTTCTTAGACACCATAATATAATAATATAATCTGCAGTAGTGTTATTATCAATTCCTAGCTAGTTCATATCACTTGAGACAAACAACAAAACCCTCTTTAATACTGAGTAAAAGTTGAAGAAAGGGGTCAAATGCTTGTGTCATTGCAGTAGGATGTACATAATAGAATTGCCACAAAGATTAAATAGGGAACTGTGGTTTGAACCCTAAACTAGGGAAGCAAAGTTCTAACCTGACAGATATTGTACTAAGACTTATAGCTATAAATATTATCGATCTTGACTTAATCATGTAATTATAATATAGGGTAATTAACCAGGGTTTCTCTCCTATGTTAGGCTAAGCTTTGTTGATAAGAGTGACTATATATATATATATATGTATGTATATGTTTTTTTATGTGTGTGTATATAGAACTTATTTTTAGTAAAGTCCCGAACTTTTTTTTTTTAAGGAAAAAGCTTTATAAAAGTTTGAAAGAAGTCATACCACTCAATTTAAACTCAAAAACTCTGCATCTAACTTCAAGTTATATGTAGTGAGCTGTGCGGCTAGGTTATAACATGGGTAGGCGGATAAATAACAATTTTGCTAAAGTACTTCTTGGCTAAAATAGTACAATTACTTCACAAAACCCTAATATTCTCAAATGGTTTGGTGTTTATATTTTATTCAATTCCCATTTATAACCCTTGCATTATTATATTTCCTTTTTTTATCGCCTTTGTATTCCCTTAATACTATAACACCACATCAATTAAAATATTTTAGGAATATTTATGATTTAGGATTGGTCTCCAGTTCGGTACCCCAACCAGCCAGTAATTATATCGGTTTTTATTCATGAATGTAGCTCTGTTCTTGCATTCATGTAATACTCAATTTATTGACATGTAACACTTAATAATTGTAGTCTAACACATGCAATATTGAATGTTACATTTCAACAAATTTTCTAGTTGTTACACAAATGCACAAACAAAGTTATATTCATGAATAAAGAAAATCATGAGTGATGGATTGGTCAAAGTGCCGGATTTGAGCCAAAACCATGATCTTATACTTTTCATCTTGAGTTTATAAAATTCACAGTCCCTCTATTTTAGATTTTTTGAAATTAAGAACTATTCCGAATTTTAAATCTATATCTAATTTATACCTTCTCTAGGTCAATTGATTTTGACCTCAAAATTGATGAATTTACCCTTTCTAACCTCTAGATAAATTTTTCATAAAATAGTAATTGATAAAATTACCCTTTGAATTGAAAATAGTATTTTTATAATTTTTCCTTTAATTGTTTCTTTTAACATTATGCCTAATTTGTTCTTTGTTACAAATTCACCTATAAGCTACAGAGTTAAATTTGTTAGTTCTAAGGTCAAAATCAAATATTGAAGCCAAAAAGATATAAAATTAACATGATTTTGAAATTCAAAACTATATTCTTGAGAATATCAAAAGTATAGGATTTTTTTTTAATAAACTAACAATGCAAGATATAAAGTAGAAAATAGCCTAACATTTTAACTGTCATGGTATTTTAAATGATGTACAATGATACTTCAATTGACATGATATTTTAATTGATGTGATTAATAAAGGAACATAAAAGGAACTTGGAACAAAGGAACACCGGAGTTGTAATATTACATTCTATATATTTCAATGAATATAGGTTTTTTAAGCTAAAAAGAATAACAATCTAGTTGTACCTACACATATTTATGTACATGCACATATGTGTGCATTTGTGTCGGCATACGATGTAAGCATAAATTAATAATATGTTTACGATTTAAATAATTTATTTACTAGTAAATAAGAATTATTTACACTATAAACAAGAGGCTAACTGACTTATTTACACTTTAAATCTATTTACTATATAAATAAAAATTATTTACCCTACAAATAAGGGGTAAATAAATTATGGTGAATATAAATCTACTATTTACTACAAATATTTTCGAAACCTAATACTTATTATAATTAGTTTTGAAAAAATGATATTTACTATGATTTTTGGTATATTCTTTTATAAACTCAAAATCTAGCGAATATATAAAATAAATAGATATGCCTATATTTACATAGTCTTTATTATTATTCTTTTGCATTATTAACTTCATTTAAAAAAAAAACCGTATGATGAAGGTGTATATTAAAAATAATTTTGTTGAAAAACACTGTTGGCACTTTGAAAGTATCGCATTATGTTGGCGAAATTTCGTTACATTATTGGAACATTTTTCCAGAAAATAAATCCAATCTAAATTCAAAATTCACCATAATTTTTTTTTTAAATTTTGATTTTCTTTGATAAATTTGAGTGGGAGATTTGATAGAGGATTTGAAGTCTAGGTATAAATCTAGTTACAATATGCTATTTCTTTTTTGACGTCAGTTATCCTATCTTTTCATTAAAAAAATTACAGAAAAATGTTGACCTTGATTACTAACTTAAATTTGGATCCATATTTATGTAAGCAGAGATGGAGGTATGCATATATTATTTTTTCTTCCCACTTATATAATATACATATATATATATATATATATATATATATAAAAGTTACATACTCAAAAAATAACTAAAATTTGAACAAAACCTCCTAAAAAAGTTAAATATATATAATCTTACACATTATAAGGTATTAGTCATCCTTAACAAAATATCCTACCTCCGTCACTGTATGTAACGGTCATATAAAAAAAACTATGTATTTGTATGCGTGTGCCCATGTGTGAATTGTATATATATACATACACACACATAAATATGGAAATATTTGAGAGATTAACTAATATCAAAGACAACTAATACATCTCGACTAGGTTGGCACCTGCTAATAATCTTATGTTTCTATCAATTTTTCAACTTGATAATATAAGCAAGAAAAGAAAATTGTACTAGTGTCAAAGAAAGAGGGGAAAAAAAAACTCAAAAGCAAGCAAAGAAAAATTATAACCAAATGAAACATGTAGTTATAGATTTGAAATCTAGTATCCATTTTCAGAGGATAGAGGCTGGACTAACCGCATCTTGAAAGAAGGTTACAATAAAAACTCTCTCGCTAAAATCGGATAGGGAAAAGAGTATATATCTACTCTAAGAGTCGGCTAATTAAAGAATTTGCAACAGGGGAAACTCGCCATATCCATATAGACCACAATAATAATGTAGAAATCTGGATTGTTGAAAAACTAATCTTCCAAATCAAAAGCTTGAGAGGCAATTTTCATTGGCAACATGATTACCTTCACAAAAAATATGTGATGCCTGATAGGAATTCTATCCAAGTAAAGCAATTGCACTATCCCAAAGAAAGCTAAACTACAAAAGCAACTCTTCTGTTCGTAGAAAGACAACAAATCATAATATAAGCAGTAACGACTCCTATCAACTCAGCTTCAAAAGCACAAATTCCTAAAGGTTTGGCAAATAACCCTTTGCA
This sequence comes from Artocarpus hirsutus, assembly GCA_946598075.1. Classification (NCBI taxonomy): domain Eukaryota; kingdom Viridiplantae; phylum Streptophyta; class Magnoliopsida; order Rosales; family Moraceae; genus Artocarpus; species Artocarpus hirsutus. Next base: position 21,535 of record CAMOHE010052249.1, on the reverse strand, counting down.
AAATCCTCTGGAATTCTTAAAATTTCTCAAGTAAATTAGATGCTGTACCACTTATTTACTATGACCTTCTTTGATTCATATTGTTTTTCTTAGCCAAAAAAGCTAAAATATCTTTATTTGTTTTATCCTTACATAAAATGTTTATGATAAATTATGTCTTTATACTCTTTAAAAGTGGTATATTTTATACTTTATCATATATATATATATGAGATTATATTTGTTGGAGTTGGACTTTATCTGATTACAAGATAATTTGCCAGTAATACAGAGTAAGTGGATTCATAAATATATGAACATTATATATGTTGAGGGTTATGATTCCCTGGCCGGAGCCTGGTGGGTCCCTCGAACGTATTGTCGAAGAGGCTGTTCGGGTTGCCTTTATGCGGATTTGTCTTTTGTTGGGGGATCGCGTCCCCCAAGATACAAACCTTTTTCCTCTTGAATAAGAGGGTTTTAGGCCTATCCCAGGTACCAATACTATTGGTTGAATTGGTACCTGAGATAGGCCTAAGACTTCGGATTAGTACTTGGGATAGGCCTAAGACCCTCTTATCTAAGAGGAAAAAGATTTGAATCTTGAGGGACGCGCTCTCCCTACGGGAGGCAAATCCGCTTAGCTCCCTTAACAGCCCCTCCGACAATATGTTTGAGGGACCCGCCCGGCTCCGGCCAGAGATCCATAACCCTCAACAATATATAAATTATCTATTTTGCTTTTGACATAGAGGATTGCTAAATAATATAGTTTTTCTTTAACTGAAAAGAGTTTTATTAGAAGTTGGGAGAAAACTAAGTCTGTCTAAGACTATTTGATCTAACGACACAGGAAGTTTGGGAGATGTGGGATTTTGGGGATGTGACGGGACTTTCGGGAGGTTGCGGGTGCCAGGTTTCATCGCATTATTGTTTGTATAAAAAGTGTAAATCCACTATCAATGTGCTGTATTAAGTAAAATACTAAAACTAATTGTTTCTCTTGCATTGATAGTTTGGACAGAAATATGTGTTTATAACTACACAAATTAAATTCAGACAGTATTATGAGGTACCTGATCCAATGACTCATGATAAACAAGGGAAAAAATGCAATTATGTTTGCTTAGCTCCTTTTTTTTAATGATAATTTGTTAGCTTGTGAACAAATTTCATAGATCATGTCTGTTAATTTTAAAATTCTCTTAAGCTTCTTTTTTATTTTTTTCGTTTTTGTCGTCTTCTTAATTTAATTTGAAGATTAAATGATATACTAATTAATTTCCAATATATAATAGCCTTGAAACATGATGTCATTTTATTTTGTCCTTGGAACTTCAATATCGTGGGCTTCATATCATCATTATCCCGTTTAAAAACTATTGATAGAATACATGCGATGAAAACCTGCAAATTGAGACACAATTTCTAAACACAATTTAAGGATCATAAAACTCTGGGAACAAATTGAGAGTACTTATGCAGGCCATAATGACAGAAAACAAGTGAAACTTTACAAAGAACTTCACATACAAATCACCCTGGGGTCTGTTTGGCTAGGGTTTCTTTCCTATGTATTCCTCTCAGAATTACCACCATAGCATGCAAATTAACCTCTGAATTCGAGAGTATATTGTGTCTGTGTGTCTATATATGCAAGTTTTCAATATTTAGTTTCTTTTATGATTGTCAATCAAATTATAAAAATAACCTTATATGTTAAATTACCAATATTTGTTATGGGACTTGTTTTCAAGAGTCATGTCTCTAATGGTTTCTTATTCAAAAAAGGTATGTCTTAACAACAATTGATGATGTAGCATGTTAAAAATTCAACCTCATTAATTTTCATCAATTTTTTTGTCAACTATTTAATATATTACAACTATCAAATTTATACCAAATAGTTAATAATAGTAGTACTCATTAGAAACGTAACTATTGAAACAATACCCTTTATTACCTTTATTATGTACCATTATATATATCTCAATTATCCAATATAATATAACTATCTAATCCATATCATACAGTTAAAACAACAATACCCGTCAATAAATAAATATTAGAATAGCTATTAAGGCTACGCTCATATATATATATATATATATATACATATTCATAGATAGCCTGCAGTATTAGTACTAGATACTAATCTTAACTAGAACAAACTATCTATTGCCCAACAAGTACTACCCCGTAAAGCAATGAAAAGCAGAAAGAAACCTAGCGACATTAATATTCCTATGTTGTTTCTTTTGTTTCGTTTCTTAGTAGTTATTAGGTATTTTTGTATGTATTTTTTTGTTATATAAAAGCACAAACCATATACACATAAGGAAGAAGTAGACAGCAAGCAACGCTCAAAGGCTTTATTTTCCTTATCTCTCGTTCCGCATGTTTCTTAGCACGCCTAAGCATGGTAAGAATTTTCACACCTAATAGGGGGGAAAAGGATTTTTTGGAATCTGCAATTCTTCCGAAATGAAAAGGAAGTAACACAACTCTTACTGCATAGAGAGACAGAGAGAGAGAGGGAGAGAGAGAGGACTGAAATATGTATCAGTACTAGTAGTCTGACTGTAGCTTTCTGATGACCATCATAATAATGTCACAAGATCCAAGAAAATTTAAAGGACAGCTTGCCCCGGTTCTTCTTGTTGCAAGTTGGACCCCTTAAAAGTGTGGCATAAAAAAAAAAAAAGGAAAGAAAGAAAGAAAGAAAGAAATAAGAGAGAGAGAGAGAAAGAGAGAGAGAGTTGCCTATATAGTAGCTGACAATCTATAGCTGGTGTGGTCCTATGAGAGAATTGAGAAGAAACATGAGCTAGGAGAAAATAATGCCATAATTGAATGGATAGTGTCACATATATATGATACATGGCATGCTTATGATAAAGGCATTATTATTATTATTATTATTTTTCTTTAGTTTGAAATTTTGTATTATATATGTAAATATATACAAAGAGGATAATGGAATGTGTTATGTAGGCGTGCCGCTGATAGGTACTCGTACTGACATTTATGGACCTTTTGTGGTCCAATAATGTTATACATGCATGCCCACTGTAGATCAGGAGGACCACCTTTGATTTAATCCGAATTTCAGTCATCGATGTAAGGATATTGGTCTAGCAAATGTGAAATTTTATTGGGCTTGATTTATAGCTTTATAAGGTGATGTTCTATACTGGTTTATGAGGGAAGGGATCTAAATTGAGAATAGGAAACAGCTAAGAAAAGAATTTCTGGTTCATGAGAGAGCATAACGAGATATATGAGGTAGTTATACATAAGAATTTGTGTTATCACTTGCTCCCTTTATATATCAATTTTAACGTGCAGAATTCTAAGAGAAATGACACAAAATGTAAAGCAAAAAAAAATTAATGGGGCACACTCCCTAAATTTTCCCATAGCATTTTCATGCAAACATTAGAGTTTCATATCTACCCATGCATATCTTTCTTTTCTTACTTCCTTCCTAATTGATTCTTCTTGATGAAGGGCGCCATTCTAGTTACGGGATGACATGCACTTTAATTTGGGAAAAGGGATCGTGCCTCTAAGTTTTCCAGTCATGTCTGGCGTCAAAGGATATATAAAACAAATAAAATATTCCATGTTTTACAGCTAAAGAAAAAAGGTTAATGAATGTGTTTCTTTAATAAATCACACTCTAGCTATCATATAAATAATGCATCATATTGTATGTGTATGAACTCTCACAAAATATAGTGTGAAAAATAAGTTCTCTACTCAGACATGTGTGTTGGTAGAAGTTCAAAAGGTGTAGGGAAAGAAGTCTTTATCTACATCCAAAAATAGTCACAATGTCTAGGTGGCGTGTAGAGAAGGTCCCTAGCCAGACATTTTTTATGTGTTGGTAAATGTAATATTTTATCCACATAAAAATGTATGTGCAAGTGCTAGTCCAAAAATTATGTGAGAAATCTGGTCTGTAATTTGGCGTGGCGATGACATGGAAGCTGTTGTGTAAAATTGTAACCCGTGTACACCACCGCAACCAAGTAATATAGAGTGAGAAAGGATCATTCCCTTAAAGTCTGTTTGTTGCCAAATAACGAAATTAATCTAACTCTACTTTTATTTGAACGAGTAATTAAAGAGATGATTTTTCAATTAACAACTAAAACTAAAAATTAATAAAAACAGAGCACAATTTAATAAATAGGCTCAATAGATTTAAGACTCTAGGGTTTCCGATATCACCTTTATTAATCATGTTTAAAATTACCTAGTTTAATTAATCAAGATTTACTCTTATACTAATAGCAAATTTCTCTAAATTTATCATTAATCATTCTCAAGCATTAACAACATATTCCAGTGAGCGAATTCCCTGCATATGTGAAAATTCTAAGCTCGCCAAAATTTTTTAAGAACAAGAGATCCATAAAGCTGCACAAGTTTCATAGATGTCTCTATCTTATGACAATTTTCGGGTATTTTAATCATGGTTTAATTCAATTATCACTTTTTAGTCTCAAATTAAATCACAAATCATGTAATTATTAGCCAAACAAACACAAACATTAAGAACAATTGAAACACTCAGCATATTAATGAATAAACTCGAATTAATTCAAGCTAGAATAAAAATTAAGCATTCATAATTCGGTTACATCGTAGCCCTAAAAAAGGAAATTTAGTCCATAATAAAACTAAAAGAAATCCTAATGATTATCTTAAATATGATGAGAATAATGAAAAGAAGTGGAAATTTGGATGTGAATTGTTGCATTCATCTTTGGATTTTACCGTTCTTCTTTTCCAAATCACCAAGTTTGTCTCCTCTTGATAGTAGCCTTCCATCTACCAAAAAAGATCCCCTTTTGAAACACTAAAGAGTCTTATTTATAGTTTTGGACTAAAGGGGTTACTTGGAGAATCAATAAAACATCAATTAAAAAATCTCTCCCATGGACGCCTAGGTGCTTCTTTTTAAGAGACGAGGCACTTAATCAGCATTCTCAAGAAGGCTTGTGAACGGCGCCTAGGCTCCACTAAACCAACACCTAGGCGCTTTTCTCTCAGGTTTTTATACTGAAATTGCTCTAAATCAGTGCCTAAGCACCCACAAACCAAAGCCTAGGCACCTAGTTGACTCCTTTCTCAATTTTATTGTCTATTTAAGCCCTTTTTGCACTAAAAACTCAACATAAAATGTTTTCTCTTAAATCTACAATACGAAGTAAAATAAAAGGAAAACCTCTAGAAATTATTTAAAAACTAACAAAATAATAAGTTAAAAACATTCTATTGATTAGTATAAACAAACTTATTAAATAGCCTCAAACTTAAGATTTCGGTAGTCCTTGAGAAATTTTAAGTACGAGTACTAAACTAGTTTGATTCACAAAAGATGCCTCAAACATTTTACATATTACATAACTAAAGGAAAACTTCTAAACACAATAAATATGTAGAATTTCAATTCAAATGCTAGATTGATCTTACTTTAGATTCTTGAAGTGTGTGTAAATAGCCATTTACACTTAATCGCTTGCAACTTGGGTCAGTTTATGCAAATGACTAAATCAAGATAGATCTCTAGATAAAGAACTTTGTAAACTCCATAGACCTACTTTTCATATCATTATACACTAATGTAGACTAACATTAGGACTTTATTAAACTTGTAATGTGTGGCTTAGATTAAGGTATTATACAGGATTATAATGTGGCTCAAATCATCCATCAACACATAAATCATTCTAAGACCTTTATAGAGCTTTTTTCAACACTTAAAGTAATACCCTAAAACTTGATTTCAACTTTCTCTTGCCAACTACTTTATTTGTATATATATGTGTGTGTGTATACATACACATATATATATATATATATATTTCTAATTTTGTAATTTCTTTCTCTTTCTCTTTCTCTGTTTGGACCACCACACCCCCTAAACTTATTACTTTCTATTATGAACAAAGGCTATAATACCTTTTTTTTTTTTTTTTGCAAGTAACTGTTTCATAACACCTCCAAACTTATTTCTTTCTACTATGAACAAAGGACATAGCACTTTTTTTTTTTTTTGTGCAAGTAACCATTACATAACACCCCCCTTCGTCTCATACTTTAGCATAACTCAAAATATGAACAAAAATGATCAATATGCTTACGGATGAGGAATGCAAAGAAGAAAATTATGCAAAGACTAGGATTAAAAAATATGGTTAACAAAGAAAAAGGCATAATTAGACTCAATGCATATACTAGAGACAATGTCAAAGGTAAGCTTGAAAGGCGATCCAAAGATGGCATATATAATTTCATTAACATAACATAATCTAAGATTTCGCCTCAAGTGACAATCAAACAAGTTCTAAAGTTCAGTGAGATCATTACAAAACACTTAGTTCACGTCAACTTTCTCTAAGTAAGCAAAACAACTAAATGATTATGGATATGTGCTCAAAATGCTCAAAGAATCAAAAGAAAGATAAAAATTAATCAAGCACACACACAAAAACAAGATCTATCATTTCAAAGAGCTATATTAAGTTAAATTCAGTTCTTGTCATTGGCTTCTGATAATCAAATCTAATCATCACTCAAAAACAAATTAAAGAAAACAATTTTTTAGGTTTTTTTTAAATCCTAAGAAAAACGAATAGGTTTTATTTAAATCCGAAGAAAAACAAACAGGTTTTTTTAAATCCTAAGAAAAACAAACAAAATTAGACTCCTAATTAAAAACATAAACTCCTACCTCCAAACTTTAAATGGACCTTATCCCTAATATTAAGACAAATAAAGAATGAAGAGGATAAAGAGACTTCTTTGAACGACAGAATTTTAAGAAATAATAATTTTTTTAGGTGGGGTGCCAATCGGTGATTATGGAACTTCTTTCCACAATGTCGACAATCCAAAAACTTGCTCAAAACATAATCAAGGGCCAAAACAAAACAAAAAGGATCGATAACTAAAATAACTAAAAATAACAAAAGCAACTAAAAAGAAAGTTTAGAAAACTTGGGTTGTCTCCCAAGAAGCGTTTGTTTTATAGTCTTCAATTGGACTTTTCCTCCTTAGTCTATCTAGTTCATCCTTTGATGTCATCAATGGACCATCCCAATGCAAATTGATGCTTATTCCATTCTTGATGGTCTATCGGGCAATTGGCTTCTTTTCCTTTTCTCACATCTTCCCAAGCTTTGCCTTGAGCAATTACTAGAGCCTTTTTTTCATCACTCCTCTTAGTGTCCTAACCTATGAAAAACTAATAAAAAGATGTCTCAATCAACCCTAAACTCATATATTTATAGGCTCTCAAAGTTGGGGTTAAAATGGGTAATTTCAGGGTCAATTTGGAAGTACAAACTTAAAGTTTTCATGATGTACTAGTACAATGCTATGAAAAAAAAAAGGAGTTGTTTTGCTTATGTGCCATGGTGCCAGTGAGGCAATGCTATAGCGCTAATTTCTATATCAGAGTGGCGCTACTGTTCCAGTGCCTAGGCACTCCATGTTGGTTTTTGGCTTGGAATTTGTCACGACCCAAACCAGGATCGGTGATGTGTTGATTAGTTAAAATAATTAAATTAATGTTAACTAGTGAAACACCAAAATTTAGTTAAAATCAAATAAAAATAAATAAAAAATAATATTTAAATTGAATAAGTGGACTCAACAAATTTTATATTTAATATATTTGCTCTAGAGTCTTGAAGTTAAAATAATAAAAAGAATGTAAATTATATAATAGTCCACCAAATTTACAACTTAATTAAAACAAAAAGATGGGACAGTGTTTATACAAAACAATATACAACACACATTTTTAGGTGAGAAGTTAAAAGGTACATACCAAAATGAGGCATAAAGAATACATGTGTATAACTACACACTTCAATAAATTTCTAATGAACTTGATCATCAACCGCTTCCACCGACTTGGCTTATAACACTATACCACTCTGGGAGGAGAGTGGGAGAATTAAAATAAAACAAGCAAAACACTAAAACTGTAAGTGAAAGGCTCAGTATGGTTACCTTTTCAAAAAGCAATAATAACCATTCAATACAGTATATTGAAGTGAATAATAAGCATAGCTTGAAAATGAGCTTACTAAAAACCATAACATATGATTTATCACAAATCATATATACATTATAAAAGCTACATACAATTTATAGCAAATCATAAACAAAATTGTTGAACTTACATTAGAACACTGATAAAATACCACTGTTGTAATATAGATTAGGTTTTTAGGACTTGCCCCCTAGGACGTCCTTTGCACATCCTGAATTCTAAGGCACTTGGTGAGCAAGAACTAAGGTTTTATTGGGAGCTCGATGGACAAGTACTGGCATCCGGAGTTAAAACACAACTTTCAAATATTACATAAACAAATAATAGATACCCGGTATAGACAAGTACCGAGGTTCATATAGTAATTTAATGGAAGCTTAGTGTGCACAAGAATCGAGGTTCACATGGTTTTCGAAATCTTTTCAAAAATCAATATTCTATTTAAACATATTGATTTCAAACACCATTCTAAAAAAAAATAATAATAAATTAAAAAATAAACACATGAGCCAAAACATTTAAAACAAGGCCCTCAAAGAAAAGGGTAGCAAAACCCAACCTTGATATGCATACTCCGATGTCGTAAGCTCCAAACTTGGTTCTAATCCAACGTGTGCTCCATGACGTTTTAGAATCTTAAATATCATTCTAAAATTAGATACTTATCTAGTTTAGAATTAAAGCACATTTCCAAGTATTAATTATGTTATTCACTTTTTTAGTATGCTATTTTTGAATTTAATGTAAAAATATGGCAAAATTTACAAAATATAATGATGCATGTTAGAAATGGTTTTTAAATAGTATTCTGGTCTCTTGAAGATTTTCAAACATCTTAAAAACATCATGGTTGGAAAAAGGGGACAAAATTATGCAAAAATACAAAATTGCATAGCTAGCCTGCCGGTTCCTTGCACCTGCCTGCCATTTTAGCTGCCCAGGCAAGCGGCCTGCCGCCCAAAAGAATTTGGCCCATCGGTTTCAATGGGCAGCTGGTTGGTTTTTCTAGTTTTCTCCTCCGAGATCTAATCGATTCCAAATTTGATTTGAACTTCTTTCCAAATCCCAGAGCATAGAAATCAAACATAAAACATAGAAACATAATTTTAAACAATTATAGAAACATTTTCCCTAATTTTCAAGCATTAAAATATAAATTATAACTTTGGATCAAAACTTTGATTTTTCGAAAACCTATAAGCTTATAAAGCCGTGATCAAAACAGAATTTCACGTAGATTTTTGTCATGCAACAATTCTGTTTACAATTCAAACATATCCAAAACATAACCACAGTCAATTCAAAACATCATTTAATTCATATTTCCTCACTCAAAACCCATACTTGCCCAAAACACTACAAATACATCATGCATGTTCACACAACTCATAAAACCAAAGCCAGTCATAAAAGCAAATTCAGATCAATCAACAAGTCTCGGTTAAAATAGAGGAAGGGGAAGATTGAATTTTTAGGTCAAAGACTTTACCTCAAATCTTTGGAGCACAAAATGTTTGTGCTTGTCCAAACTTGAGATATAGTGCGCTTGCTTTGCCGTTGGTTGTGAGAAAGGATTTCTTACTTGACATTACTCACTCGGATGGTTCCCGTGGCATAATTCACAAACCTATAGTGGAGGTGGAATGTTTAGTGGGAGGAGCAACCTGAGCTGCCAAAGCAGTTATTGTATCAATCTCATGACATTCCACTGCCTTCTTTGGCAAAATCCTCCTACTAGGCCATTGATAATTGTTCATGGCCATCTCCTCCAACAAATCATAAGCCTTCTCTTATGATTTGTTCATGAAAACTCCTACTGAGGCTGTGTTTACTAGATTTCTAGTGGCCCATCAACTCCATTATAGAAGTTTTAGACTTGCATCCACAAAGGCAATCTATGCATCGTGAGACAATAGCTGAAGTAAGTCCTTGTATAGCTTCCATGCTTTATATAATGATTCACCTTCAAATTGAGTCAAATTAGTTATCTCAATGCGCATATGTGTTTTCTTACCTAGTAGGAAAAGTTTGGCAAGAAACATCTAGGCTAAGCTACCCAATTAGTGATTGAACCGACAGGCAATGTGTTCAACCAATTGTTTGCCCTATCCTTTAGATAAAAAAGGGAATAACTGTATACGAATGGTGTCATCCATAACACCATTATACTTCACGGTAGCATAAAGCTCTAGGAAGTTTGTGATATGAGTAGTGAGATCTTCACAAGTTTGGATCATCTGCAGGGTTCTAGACTTGATCTCAAAATTGTTTGCTTGAATGTTCAGTTGCACAATTGCCTGGGGAATCCCTATCACTATAGGAACTGCATAGTCACTTAATGCATGATGGTTCATTGCTCTTTGTTCTGCTTAGACACTTCTTGTTTGTTATTTGCATTTCTTGGATTTTTTGCATCATCCATGGAGCCTAATTGTGGTCAAAAAGTTTTATTTTATCATTTTTGTTTCTTTGAAAAGTGCATTCTATCTTAGAATCAAGAGGAATCAATTCGTAGCTTCTTTCATGTCGCATGCACCTAATAATGATACCAGAAAGGACACAAATAAAGCAAGAGATAAATAACAAAAATAAAGATTCAAATTAAAACTATAGTCATTTGTAATCAATATTAGTAAATCAAAACAGTCTTCGACAATGACACGGAAAAACATGTTGGGTAAAATCGCAACACAAGTGTGCACTACCACAAACATAGAGTGAGAAAAGGTTGTTTCCTCAAAAACTATTTGTTACTAAGTACTGAATTTAATCTAACTCTAATTTTATTTGAACGAGTACTCAAAGAGATGATTTTTGAATTAACAACTAAAACTAGAAATTAGTAAAAACAAAGTTCAATTTAACAAATAGAAACTCAATAGATCTCTTAAGTTTCCGATTTTACCTTGATTAATCATGTTCAAAATTACCTAGTTTAATTAATCAAGATTTATTTTTATGATGACAGTGAATTTCTCTAAATTAATCATTGATCTTTCTCAAACATTAATAATATATTATAATAAGCAAATTCCCTACATCTCTATTAAACTTCTAAACTCATTAAAATTTATTAAGTACAAGAGATTTATAAAGCTGCACAAGTTTCATAAATATCTCTCTTCTATGATATTCTCATGGTATGTCAATCATGGTTCAATTTAATTATCACTTCTCAGTTTTAAATCAAATCACAAATCATATAAGTATTGACCAAATAATCACAAGAATCAAGAGCAATTGAAACACTCAGGAATAAACCTCGAATTAATTAAAACTAATATAAAAATTGAGCATTCATAATCTGGCTACACCATAACCCTAAAAAAGGAAATTTAGTTCATAATAAAACTAAAAGAAATCCTAATGATTGTCTTAAACATGATGAAAATAAAGAAAAGAACTAGAAATTTAGATGTGAATTGTTTCATTTCATCTTTGGATCACATCGTTCTTTTTCTCCAAATCACCGAGTTTCTCTTCTCTTGATTGCAGCCTTCTATCTGTCCAAAAAGGTCCCCTTTTGAAACCCTTAAGAGTACTATTTATAGTCTTGGACTAAAAGGATAACTTAGAGAATCAATAAAACATCAATTTGAAATTTTCTCACATGCGTGCATAGGCGCTTATTTTTCGATGTCTAAGTGCTCAATCTACATTCATGAGAAGGCTTCCAAATGGCGTTTAGGCACCATCAAACCAGAGCCTAGGCACTTTTCTCTCTGGCTTTTGTACTAAAATTGCTTTAAATTGGCGCCTAAGCACCCACGAACCAAAGCCTTGATGCCCGATTGACTCCTTTCTCGTTTTGTTTGTCTCTTCAAGCCTTTTTTGCACCAAAAAATTATCAGAAATCATTTATCTTAAATCTACAAAACAAAGCAAAATAAAATGAAAAACTTTAGAAATTATCTAAAAACTAACAAAATAATAAGTTAAGAACATCCAACTAATTAGTATGAAACCAACTTACCAAAAGCAAACTTACAAAGTAGGATACAGGGGAATTTCACAATGGAATTCGATGGAGAACAAACAATCTTCACATACAATATTCAGTTCGATGACTAGGATACCATCACCGGGACACAAAATATTCCCAAAAATGTCGTAGACATGCTGTCCCAACATATTGAAGCGAAGGAGTTGGAAAGTCCAGAAGAGTAGGAATCATACTACAAGAGGTATTCAAGATTAATCGGGTTCAGTCATCGGCGAGACAGCATCAAGAGAAATGTAAAGCGAGACTTTCGATCTAGAGTATATACTTGCTGGGCGGGCTTCAGGAGCAAAAAGTGGAGAGACGGAAAACCGAAAGAATACACCAAAGCGAGACACGATGTGGGTGTTCGGCGCTCCTTCGAATCAATTGCAACATATCCACAACTAGATGGATCGCAATGAAGTTCAACCACTCGCACAATCATGAGTTAGTCCCTGCAAATCAAATAAAATTCTTGCCAAGAAATGGAAAAGTAACCGATGACATGTTGGCCAGATGCACGACAATGAGGAGGGCAGGAATCAAAACGTGACACATCATTGATATCATTGCAATGGAACTTGCGGGCTGTCACAAACTCCCCTTCCTAAAGATGGATCTTCGAACAAACTATATACGGCCGGAAGGGAGGAGGTAGAACGTTTATCCGTGATAGATTCCGAGGGAGCTTTGGGTTACATGTAATGCCTGGCACGCCAACATTGAGGAGATTTCTACTGCATTTACAAAGTTGATGAAGGGAACAGGCTAACCAGCATCTTATGGGTTGACGGAAGTTCAAGACAAGACTACAAGGCTTTTGGTGAAGTTCTAGCTTTCGACACAAACCAATATGGAAAGCCACTTCTTATACTACTGAGTTCAAACCACCACTGGAGAATGGTGATCCTCGGATGCGTCCTGCTAGAAGACAAAACAATAGGCTTTTTCGTCTGGGCGCTTGACAAGTTTCTTGAAGCAATGGACAACAAGAAACCTGAAGTTGTAATCACAGATGGCGACCTAGCCATGCGCGCAGCCATCTCACAAGTTCTTCCCGCAAAGGTCAATAGATTGTGTGGGTGGCATATCATGGAGAACGTCGGGAAGCACATAAAGGACCTCTCCTTCAAACTAGAGTTTCAAACACTAATGTATGACTACTTGTTCCGAAGAAGAGTTCCTTTGAAAGTGGGATGCTTGATTGCGCATACGAACTGCAAGACAACGAGCGGATCAACGTGACGTTCCAAAAGCGGGAGAGTTGAGCTAAACATACCTCTGCGGTGACTTCTTCGCTGGCATGAGGAGGACGCAAAGGTGCGAGTCGATGGATGCAACTATAAGACAATATATAAATAAGACAAAGTCGCTAACAGATTTCGTCTCCTGCATCGACTACGCTTGGTCAAACGTTCGGTACGAAGAAATGCAAGACAATTTCAAATTAACACCACCGGACGACCCAATGAGACCATACTACTAGCATGCGGCCACAACATACACAAGGGCCATTTATAAAAAGGTGGAGGAAGAAATCAAGCTTTAAAATCTCTACTCCATCTGAGCAAGCCAAGACCACGGTGACTACAATTACTTTTGCCCAACAAAGTTCGAGTCAAGGGACATGCCACACAGTATCATATTCAAGAAATCAGACGGACACATAAAGTGTAGTTGTTTGCTGTTTGAGGCCGATGGTTTTCCTTGCAGGCATATTTTTTATGTGATGAAATACCTCAATATCAACTCCATCCCCAACTCCCTTATATTGAACAGATGGACCATGAATGCAAAGTCAATGGTCGACCGTCATGGACACCCCTTCATGCCACTGTCGGAAGGCGTTAACCACATGGTTCGATATGGGTTGTTGTCATCAGATTTCAACAAAGTAGCATATTACCCCATCAAAGTACCGAATTTTTACACAGAGACGAAGTTAGGGCTAAGCAGGTTGGCTTCAAAATTTGAGAACCTATTTCAAAATATGGACCAAGCTACGGATGATCAAAACATCTTGCGCAGGGCAAACATTCCAACGTCTCAACCTCAAATTTTTAGGGATCCAATCCTCGTGAGAAATAAAGGCACTGGAGCACATCTACAAAGCACGGACCATGCTGCTAAAGATTTCAACAACGAACCAGAGTGTAGGACACGCCCGCTACTATAGGGAGCGGGTGCGCGGCTTATCAATGCATCACACTCGTATTAAATGTGTAATTAGAGAATAAGGGAAATCTCCAATTTTTAAAACCTTTTGAAATAAATATCAAGTTTTGAAAAATATTTGTAGCAAATGTAAGATTTACAATCTAACAACATATTTATTATGTAAATAAGAAATATTCATTGCAAACAAATAAATATATATATTATTTACACTATAAATCTATTTATTGTATAAATAATTCTTATTTATATTATAAATAAAAAGATAAATAAATTATTTACATCATAAATTTGACAGTTACTATAAATAGTTTTAAAACTTGACATTTATTACTATTTGTTTTAAAAAATTAGCATTTTTTATGATTTTCGAAAATTTTATCTAATGGTTGCATGATATCCACTTTAAATCCAAATTGAGATTTATATATATTAAATGTTTGTAAATAAATAATTCCATCCGGTGAAATAAATAATCACCATGTAGCACTTATTTTAACATATAAAATAAGTTTTTTTTTACAAAATTGAATTTCGTTCTGTGCCATTAAATATATGGAACAAATCTATCATTGTCATCTAAAACCGTGCCCCATGTGTCCCAGACCATTAGGTGGCAGCCTTGTGCAGTCTACCATACTAGGCATTTTTCCTAGTTTGGGAGACTGAAAATCAATAAAGAAAATTCCATTATTTTAGCTAAGAGAATATGTAGCTAGCAAATGAGATCATATAAACATATAAACATATATAATTTTAGTTTCAATAATTATTTAAAATTTAATTACTTTCATAGAATTAATGTAATTATTAACTTTGTTTTGAGTCCCTATTAGTTTCCAAAGATGCAATTTTAAGTTATATATGTATATTACAAGAAACCTTTAAATGAAAATTTTAAGGTTGTCTACATTTATAATCATTTGCTATATGAAATTATCGGGATGACAGTTTTTAATTGTTAGATTTTGTCAGAGTTTTTATCTTTAAATGATCCCATTTTTAACCGTTAGATTTTATCATGAAGTTATTATCTTTAGATTAAATCAAAATTAACCTCAATTAAATTGAGTATATCAACTTTACAAAATTTAATAAAAATCTAGTCATTTAAAATTTGTTCTATTAATATATTTTTTTTGACCTTTTCATCAACTTATTATTTTTATCTAAAATTTATAATCTGTATAATCTATAATTTAAAATCTAAGATCTATATCTACAACTATATAAAAAGTGAAAGTTCTTTGTAGAAATACTTGAAAATGGTCAAGTTGTTTTGTCTTTTTGTGGTTTTTTTTTTTCTTTTTCACTCTTGCTTACTTTTCTTTTTTATTTTTTATCCCTAAATTTTATATTTTTCTCACTAAAAAACATTCTAAAATCCCACTATTTCAACCGTGACCTATATAAATATTTTTATCTTTTCCTATATGCTTCCAACTAATCTATTCTTAAATTTGCTTCCAGTAATTTTTTAGTTCAGTAATATAAAAGAGAGTTCCTTTTTATTTTCCCTTAATTTTATTTATCTATTTTGTCATTTTGTGTTCTTTTATTGAAGTATTCTCTTTTCTTTTTTTTTAACCTTTTTTTTGTTTTCACCTCGTTAAAATATTGTATTTTAAAATGTGTTTTGTTGAAATTCTTTTTTCTTCTAATTCGACTATTCCAGTATGTTGAAATATTTTTTTTTGTCCAAACATGTCTCCACCAAAGTACATCTTTTCCTTGTAATTTTCTAAAATGTGATTTTATCAATGTGGGCTCCATACATAATTTTATTTTTCAAAATTTTTTGTTTTTTGTCCGTAGTTGGATTATAGAACTGTATTGTATGATCTTTTATCTATCTATACTTTATAATCTATCTATATTATTCTATATACCTATTATATAACTAGGAGTTCCTTTACGTACTATTATTAAAAAAATGGTTCATCTATTTTGTCCTCTCGTGTTTTGTTCTTCTCTTCTCTTTTCTTTTATCAATTCTGCCTTTTTTATTTATCAACTTGTTAGTTTTTTCTTCTATATGTAATCTATGTATAATCTATAATCGATTACTATAACTATATTAAAAGTAAGAGATTCTTGTGGAAATATTCAAAAAATGGTATTCGAAAAACGGTCAAATTGTTTTCTCCCTTTGTGGTTCCTTTTTTTAATTTCTTTTTTATTTTCCTTACCTGTAAAATTTTATTTTTTTTTACAAAAAATAATCTAAAATATTATTCTTTCAAACCGTGATCTTTATAATTTCTTTCGTTTTTTTTAATATATACTTTGAAGCAATTTCTTCTCAAATTTGTCTCCTGTAATTTTTTACTTGAGTAATATAAAAGAGAGTTCCTTTTTATTGTTCATTACTTTTATTTATTTATTTGTCGTATTGTGTTTCTTTACTAAAGTGCTCCCTTTTCTATTTTGACCTTGTATTTGCTTTTTCCCCTCGCTAAGATATTGTATTTTAAAATGTGTTTCATTGAAATTATTTTTCTTCTAATTCCACTCTGTTGAAATAATTTTTCCTAATTTTTCAAATTTTTTTGTTTTTTGTCCTTAGGTGGATTATAGAACTGCATTGTATGACCTTTTATCTATCTATAATCTATAATCTATCTATATTATTGTATATAGCTATTATATAAATAGCAGTTTTCTAACACGATATTATTCAAAAAATGCTTCATCTATTTTGTTCTCTTGTGTTTTGTCCTTCTCTTCTCTTTTCTTTTATCAATTCTTTTTTTTTTTTTTATTGATCAACTTATTAGTTTTTTCTTCTATCTGTAATCTATGGACGGTCTATATGTATAATCTATAATCGATTACTATAACTATATTAAAAGTGAGAGTTTCTTGTGGAAATATTCGAAAACGGTCAAATTATTTTGTGCCTTTGTGGTTTCTTTTTTTTATTTCTTTTTTACTTTACTTACCCATAAAATCTTATATATTTTTTTACCAAAACAGTCTAAAATATTATTCTTTCAACCATGATCTTTATAATTATTTTTATTTTTTTCTTATATGCTTTGAACTGATGCCTTCTCAAATTGGGCTCTTGTAACTTTTTACTTGAGTAATTGAAAGAGAGTTCCTTTTGTATTATTCATTACATTTATTTATTTATTTTGTCATATTGTGTTTCTTTTCTATTTTACCCTTTTATTTGCTTTTTTCCCTTGCTAAGATATTGTATTTTAAAATGTATTTGATTGAAATTATTTTTTCTTCTAATTCTACTATGTTGAAAAAATATTTCCAAATTTTTCAACATTTTTGTTTTTTGTTCTTAGGTGGATTGTAGAACTGCATTGTATGATCTTTTATCTATCTATAATTTATAATCTATCTATATTATTTTATATAGTTATTATATAAGTGGGAGTTCCTAACGTACTATTATTCGAAAAATGATTCATCTATTTTGTCCTTTTATGTTTTGTCTTTCTCTTCTCTTTTCTTTTATCAATTCTATATTTTTTATTTATCAACTTATTAGCTTTTTCTTCTATCTGTAATCTATGTATAATCTATACTCTATCATCATAGCCATTTTTAAAGTGAGAGTTTCTTGTGGAAATATTCAAAAACCGGTCAAATTGTTTTGTCCTTTGTGGTTCCTTTTTTATTTCTTTTTTACTTTCCTTACACGTAAAATTTTATTTTATACCAAAAACAATCTAAAATATTATCCTTTTAATTGTGATCATTATAATTAGTTCATTTTTTTTCATATATGCTTTGAAGTAATTTATTCTCAAATTTACCTCTATGAAAGAGAGTTCCATTTTTATTGTTCATTACTTTTGTCGCATTGCGTTTCTTTGCTGACGTACTCCATTTTCTATTTTACCCTTTTATTTGCTTTTTTCCCTTGCTAAGATATTGTATTCTAAAATGTGTTTCATTGAAATTATTTTTTCTTCTAATTCCACCATGTTGAAATAATTTTTCCTAATTTTTCAAAATTTTTTGTTTTTTATCCTTAGGTGGATTATAGAACCTTATGATCATTGTATGATCTTTTATCTGTTGGAATAAAATATGAAAAGTAGTGGAAGAGATAGATCGTTGACAAACAAAATTTTTCCTAAAACATTGTTTATCGAGAATAGTTATATAATTTTAATTAATAATAAAAAGCATTGAGAATTTTTACCAACATTTTTGATTACTTATAAGGGTATCCTAGCTTTTCTCTTTGATGTCACGATCTTTTAAGCCAGGCCTCCACACCAATGGAATTAACCTCACACTTTTCTAGATCTACTATGTACTCAACACATAAGATAGCAGACCCTTTTTTTTTTTTTTTTTTAAAGAATAACTCTTAGTTTTTCTCTTTGAGTATTCTGAAAAAGTTATGTGAAAAAGAATGATTTGCAGAGATAACTGTTATCTCTATCATTTTTATATCTGAGCAATTAGTAATTTTTCAATTAATTTTAAATTTAAAATAACCACCATATCAAATATATAGGGAAAAGATACACTCTACATAATCTTATCTCTTTCCTCTTTTGTTTTTTAATTTTAAAACTAAATCACGTTGTGATTCTTTTAAATTTTATATATATATATATAAGTGTTCACGTACGTTTACATTTTTTTTAATAACGTTTCTTTTCCATACAATATATATATATATACATATATAAGTTTAAAAATAAAACGTAAACGTTACGTCAAATATATATTAATATATACTAAAATCTTATATATATATATATATTAAAATTCAAAAAATAAATGTCATTTATTTAATAATAGATTTTAAACATAATTAATTAATTAATTAACTAATGCTCAGTTAAATGTGACAACATTTATCACATTATATTATGTATCATAGAGAACATTTTTATGTATCACATTAATATCTTAAGTGTAAAATAATTAATTCAGAATTCAATAATTCCAAATTAAATATGTATAATTTATTTTATGCATTAAATCCAATATAGTATTATAGATGTGGCATTGGGGACCTATGGACCTATAACCCAGCTCCAGTATATTTGACAATCAATTAAACTCTTTAATTAATGTACTAAATTTATTATTTTCAATATTACTCTACTAAAAACCTGAAACTGAACTCTTGAGATTATAGTAAAAATTACTCAAAGATAATTAGCGAGTAGTCTATTGATGTAATCATTACATATAAGTCAGTCTTCCATAAATAGTTTATAAGAAAAACTGGGTTCAATTTCCGTTCACCTCTCTTATTACATTTTTACTCTTGAGTTTCAATAATTCTCTAATAAACAGTTAATTCATAATTTTATTATAAACGAGCGCTCTACTATTCAAACCTCGAATTATCACTTAAGAGAACTATTTTTTCTAACTTCCATAAGAAAAAATGGATTCCATATCTGTATAATATTATTCCCAGCCATTGATTACATTATGTTTCCAAGATGTTAAGTTATGATCTGTGCTTAACAAATCTTACCAAACAAGTTAAAAAACATAACGTCATAAACAGTAGTCTAATAAATACTTAGGATTAAGACTGTCAAATATATAATCATCATAGTGATAAATTTGAATACTGTATTTGTAACAGATGATTATTAGAGATACATAATTTATCTGGTCTAGTCTTATATAATCTTATTATATAAAGTACCTCCAATCTAATGTCTTTACATTAATAGCCCGGATAAGAATATTTCATTCTAAATAAGATTGGACCCTACTTGTAATATTTAATTAAAGATCCCAAACTTTAATTAATTATTATGGACTATTTAGATTATTATCTATAAATTTTATCCTTAAGCATATAACACTTATATGCTAAATTTATAGACACATAAATAATCATGAAATTTTCTTAATGTTTATAAAAATATTCATAATACATATAAGCAACCAAAATAATTATAAATGTTACTTTATTTATTTATTAACAATATGTACAATGTCATATCTTTTAGGGCACCAAACCCAACGATCTCCTACTTGCTCTAAAACAGGTGTGACATGTTTCTAAGACCTAAGCCTTTCAAGTGTCCCTCGAAGCTTTTTGCAAGTAACGTCTTGGTGAAAGGGTCTGCAAGGTTGTTTTCTGACGCTATCTTCACAACTTTCACATCGCCTTGATGCACTATCTCTCTAATCAAATGATATTTTTACTCTACATGCTTTCCTCTTTTATGGCTTCTGGGTTCTCTGGAATTTACCACTGCACCACTGTTATCACAATATAATATAAGTGGTTTATCCAAGCTTGGAACGACTTCCAGACCACTTAAGAACTTACAGAGCCAAACAGCTTCTTCAGCTGCTTCACAAACAGCCACATATTTTGTAACGCCCCCCTTCCGGACGTCACAGATATCGTTACATTCATTCGTTAAAACATTAATTTAAGCAAACTATTGTAATTAATAACATGTATTTGAAATCATAGTTTGGAAAAGCATTCCCAGGATCTTTGCATACAATTTTTTTTTTTTTTATAAATACAAAAATACAATTACAATTTATAAGAAATTATAATCTTTCTTAATTAAAACAATTTGCTTTTTCATAGACATTGTATAAATAGTTTGCTAATATCATTTAAAAATTAAATGGTCCTTTGAAAACAGAATAAAATTCTTTGAACATGTCTCGGCCGGCAGGCCGAACTTTCAACTGTGGCAGGCCGAACTTAACCGGCTGGCCGAAGGTCACCCATCGACAGGCCGTCCGAGGCCTTGCAAATGGGGTTTTCAAAATCCACAAGATCGGCAGGCCGATGCTTGGCAACCGGCAGGCCGATTGAAAAAACTTCGGCAGTCCGATCAGTATGGTCGGCAGGCCGAACATAAAAAAAAATTCTTTTTAAAACAAGTTTTAAAACTTCAAATGCAGATGAAAATTAATAAAAATACATTAAACAAACATTCACAAAATTTATAAAATTATACTTAAATTATAAAACATATCCTTAAGTTATAAACATACTAAAAATTTAAAAATCATAACTTATTCCTTCAAAACTTCTTTTCTTGGCGTTCTTCCATTTGCAACCATCTTCCTTAGCTCACACGCCCATCATAGTGTCCTCCGCCTATTCCACCACTTTCTTACCCTTATCTGCAACATGATGAAAACTTAAAATAAGCCAATGCTTAGCAAGTACATGGTAATTCTCACAATTTAAAACATTTCATAAACATCATCATCATCAACTTTAAAATATTTCATGAACATCATCATTATCATCATCATCATCATCATCATCATCATAATAGTGCACTAGGCACATTTTCATAGGAACATATCTTTCATTACATCATTCATATTAAAACTTATCC